>JADBJO010000159.1:277564-287564 GCA_016801955.1 Conus betulinus
TGTGTAACGCGGTTCCGAAACTGTGGAAGAATTACAGCAAAAACAGGATCATTTTTTCTCGGAAAGCGGGACTGCCCTGTACTGGGCTACTCTGCATAGAAATGGACGTACTCCCGGACTCTTTGGAAAGCCTGGAAAGAAAAAGGACGCACAGTGATGCATCCTCTAGCTCCTAGTGACAATATTCTCTGACGATGAAGTAAAGGCTGACAGTGGTCCTAAACGGACCAGAAGAGACTGTCCTACCCCAAATGAAGAGGACAATGACATGCAGGAGGGAGAATCGCCTCCCCATAAGGAAGACAATGACGCAAACGGGGAAGAATCGCCTTCCCATGATGAAGACAATGACACACATAGGGAAGAACCGCCTCCCGATGTCCAAGATAGTCGGCCCAAAAACGGATGGCTATACCCTGGTAAAGAGAAAAAAGAGGAGAAATGCACTCCCTCAAAAGGCAGTACACAATTCAGGGGCACCCCAACTAAATCCAATCCACCTCGAACGCCCTGTCGTGGTGGAGGATTTGAAAAAGGGGAAACCCCTCCGAAAAATAAGTTTCCACATGTGGGAAACACTTGAAAAAAACTGGTGGGACCTGTCGGCACCATCAGAAAAAGCAAACATGGAGACAAATGGATTGTGGGCTGCATCAGCAACCTGCAACAAAGAAAATTAAGTCAAATCAAAGAAATAGAGGGAATAGCAGTACACTGCTCCATCCCCACCCCTACAGTAGATGGAGTGGTAAAGGGAATTCCCCTCAATGTCAGCAAAGAAGCTTTCCTACGAGCCATGGGAGGTGCAGTGGACGCACATGGCGAGGCCATCCAGTGCAAAATCCGGGCGGCCACGCGAATGAAGCAATATGACGGGTCGGAACTGAAGAAATTCCACGTCAAATTCGAACTACGAGAACAACCGGCCTTAATCATTCTGGGGAAACAAGAGTACCCAGTAGTCCCCTTCCTTAGGAGACCCATCCAGTGCTATGCATGCCACAGATTTGGACATGTACATAAGCACTGCACCCACGGTAAAACTTGCCCAACCTGTGGGCAAAAAGGACACAATGGCGCGTCCTGCACAGCTGTTGCACTCCGCTGTGTAAATTGCAAAGGAGAACACTCGGCCAAAAGTGTCAAATGTCCTTCAAAAGAGCAGTGGCTGAGGGCCAACAGGATCCAGGCTGAAACATACGTGCCGATGGCACATGCCCACCGGGCAGCAAAGCTCGAGATGGCCCGAGAGACTGACCCCCCCAAAACATGAAAAGCCTGAAATTTCTCTAAGACCAGGCTGGGAGGAAAGAAGGGATCAGCTACGCTGCAGCCATCGCAAAGGGTTCCAACACCCATAAAACCCTAGCAAAAGCAACAAAACACCAACATGGAGCTCAATGACAGCCATGTACCACAGGCTGCCAAAGAGCAGGCACCCTGCAACGAGAATGTCACTGAGAATACCAACCAAATGACACAGGAGAAAAGCCAAAGGTGCGACACTGAAAGAGTAAAGGTTCTGGAAGAAGAGAACCGTAAACTCCGCCAGGAGAACGCCGGATTTAGAAGGAGACTGGAGGCACTGGAACAAAAGATGGAGACGAGGCCAACAGGCGTCGCTGACCTGATGGAGCTGCTGGTAAAGGTAGTGGCCCTGTTCAGTGGAGACCAAGTGCAGGCTGTGCGGGGCCTTCTGACCACCCTGACATCGCCCAACCATGGCAGTCCCTCCCAACAGTAAAAAGACACGAGAGGCCTGAAGTAAAAGCTGTCCATCCTGCAATGGAATTGCAGGTCCATCAGTGGGAAGGTCCCCTTCCTCACTGACTACCTGCGAAACCAACCCAGCGTGGACGTGCTGATGCTACAGTCTCTCAACGTCAAACGTAATGCCCTCCCATTCCTGGAGGGATTCTACTACCCCCCTGTTGCACGACAGGAAGGAGAGCGAATTATGGTTGCCACATATGTCAGCAAGAAACTGACATACACCGACCTCGATGTATCCACAGGCCAAGTTAAAAGTCGACTCTCAACCTGTGCCGTCAGCATCCCCACGAGGGGAAACAGACAAACCAACCTGGTCAGCGTCTACTACCCTGGTGGAAGCAGCACTGAGGAAGATGTAGCCTGGCTCAAAAGACTAGACACAGACTCCTGCAGCTGGGTTGTGGCGGCGACTTCAATGTCAGCCACAGACTATGGGATGCTGGACAGACCCAGAATACTGGAGCCCACCTGGCAAACATAGTCACTGACTCGAACCTGACACTATTAAACGATGGCAGAATTACCCGAATTGGACAAAAAAGACAAAGGAGTTCCGCCATCGACCTTTCAATGACCTCTTCTGACCCTCTACTTAGATGCAAAGTGGGACCTGGGCCATGATCATCTGCAATCGGACCACCTGCCATTACACATTGTGCTTGGTAGTGTGGACCCAGTGCCAACAGACATGGATATGAGCCCAAAGTTTCAACTCGACAAGGCCAACTGGGAACTATTCGCAACCCGCCTAGACACTGAATGCGAAACGACAAACCCTGTAAGCCCAGATATTGACACATATATATGACAACATCAGAGGCATGATCCTCAGAGCAGCCGACACTGCTATTCCCCTGAAAGCACCAAACCAGGAGGAAAGCACAAATTCACATGTGACTGGTGGAAATGAAGAGTGTGACAAGGCCACCGCGGGCAAAAGACACGCCCTACGTAAATTCAAAGCAGTCATCTCAGAAGAGAACAGAGAAGCCCTTGAAAAAGCAACCCGCCACTGCCAGGAAGTCACAGACAATGTCCGCCGAGAACACTGGGAACGCTTCTGCAGCAGAAGAAAAAAAAACAACCGACAGATAGCTCAAAACTATGGAGGAAAATCAGGAAATTTAGAAGACGCACGCGCCGACCTGAAAGACCCCTTCTAGTCAATGGCCAGCAAACCCAAAACGTCCAGGAAAAGGCAGATGTTCTTGCAGAAACCTTCGCCAAAGTGAGTCAGAAAGATCACTTCCCAGTGGAGATGATCAATGCCAGACACCAGGCTGAAGCAAACTTCACAAAACCTGTTATGGAAGACAACTCAGCCCCCTACAATGGAGACCTCACCATAGGCGAACTGAAGATGGCAATTAGTAGCCTAGGGTCAGCCAGCAAGGCTTCTGGCTCTGACCCCATATCCTACCACATGATTTGCCGACTCACAGAATCCATGACTAAGGTACTCCACATGTTCTACCAAACATGCTGGGTATCTGGCACGATTCCAAAAGCCTGGAAGGAAGCCCTGGTGGTAGCCATCCCCAAAGATGGCAAACCACCAGAACTCCCCACAAGCTACCGACCGATAGCTCTAACTCCACACCTTGGTAAAGTGTATGAAAAAACTGATCAAACACAGACTTGAGTTCCACCTAGAAAAACATGGCTTGCTACCTGTATGCCAGGCTGGATTCCGCAAAGGTAGGAACTGCATGGAACACGTCGTGCAACTCCTCGAAAATGTCAAGAAGAACATAAGACAACGCTACCCAAAGGTAACAGTTGCCGCCTTCTTTGACATCAAGAAAGCCTTCGACACGGTGTGGCACGCAAAACTACTAAACAAAATGCACCTACTGGGCATCACAGGTCGCCTATACAAATTTGTGGAAGCATTCTTGCACTCCAGACAAATGGCAGTCAAGGTAGGATCAGCCAAATCGGAAAACCACACACCTTGACATGGGAGTACCACAAGGGAGTGTCATCGCTCCCATCCTCTTCAACATCATGCTTCACGACATCACAGGGGAAATAGACCAAAACATCAAAAGTGAAGTGAAGGTATCACTCTTCGCTGACGATCTGGCGATATGGGTCGATCACATACCACGTCAACAAAAAAAAGTCTATGAGCAACCTCCAAATCGCTATAGACACTATCCACACCTATATGCGAAAAAAACGGATTTGAACTCTCTGCAGAAAAGACGGTCCTCATGGTTTTTTGCCAGAAAACAAAGGACCGAGAAGGGTACTCGATACAAATTGGTGGGCACAAAATAAAACCAAGTAAAGAAGTCAAATTTCTGGGTGTTACTATCACCCAGGACTTAACCTGGGGTGCTCACATCCAAAAACTGGTAAACAAGGCCATGCGTGCAGTGGGAAACAATCAAACCCTTTCAAGAGAGACCTGGACAACTCCAAAAAGCCTTATACACCTGACAGGCTCTGGTCCGCCCCAGACTGACCTATGGACACGAAGTCTTTTTCACCACCTCTGAAAGACAGTGGGTAAGCTACAGCGCATCGAGCTAGCAGCCCTCAAGCAAGCCATGGGACTCCCCCAAAGCGCTGTCAACGACTTGGTCTACCAAGAAGCAGGTTGGTTACCCCTAAAGAGACGAATGCCGCCGCCGGTGTGCCAACTTCGAAATTCGCGCCTCGATAGTACCAAACACAGTCAAAGCAGTACTCAATGCGGACGCTACTCCTGGTGACATGGCAAAGGAGCGCCATCTAGCTAGGAAAAAAAAAACCCAGGTGTACCAAAAGACCAGGCCACTAAACTCGCAGACAGCCAACATCTGGGAAAAAAAGCCAAGTAAGACCAAACCAGGCAGTCCCCCTCACCACCTATGCCCTACCCTCCTTGGGAGATGGAGAGACCACAGATCCTAACATCCTACGGAAAAGGTGCCACAAAACAAACAGACCCATTGCGTCTTGCCAGCATAGCAAAGACCCAACTGTATGAACGCTTCAGCCACTACCTCCACATCTACACAGATGGTTCTGTCCTAGAAAACGGAGAGGCAGGATGCGCCTTTGTGATCCCAAACCTGGGGATCTCAAAGCAATATCACCTAAACAAGGGGGTAAGTATCTTCACTGCTGAACTGCACGCCATCCTTATGGCATGCACAACAGTGAATGACATGCCCCAGCCACCAAGAGCAGTCGCCATCCTATCTGATTCTAAGTCCTCATTGCAGGCACTAGCAGGGTGGAGGAAGGAAAAACAGGAAAGAAATCCAAACTGAAATCCTTTTCTTAGCCCATCAAATCATATGCAAGGGTACAGAACTGACACTCATGTGGCTCCCTTCCCACACAGGCATACGGGGCAATGAAATGGCCGACCCGACCAAGCAGCCAAGGCAGCTATAGAGAAAGGCACACCACCAACCTCGGACTATCAATGACCGAAGTCATAAACCATGCTCGAGCAGCTGTTTACAGAGAACGAGAGAAAACACTCAAAGACCGATGTGAGACAAGGGGATGGCTATACCTCCCTATATGCAGAAAGGGGAAACTAGGCCAGAAAAACTCCCCCAGAAAAACACCTCCAACTAATGAGGAGGCTACGCACAGGGTGCCGCAGGGGTTTTCTCATGGGCACCAAAAATGTGCATGTGGGAGTATATTGTGTCACTCCAACATGCCTTCAGTGGGTGCCCAACCCTAGCGGCTACCCTGGCGCCACTATGGGTGTTCAGGGCCACCCATGACCTAAGAGTTCAGGACTTCCTCCAGCCACATCCCACCCTAGGGATGCAACCCATGAAGTTCCTGTGTGACTCCCTCCTATCCTCCGGTACAGACAGTTGGTTTTAAACCACTGTGAAGGAAAGAGGTGTGGACGGTAAAGAGTGTCAAAAGTGACGATGAGGATCCCCAAAGTCGCACTTTGGGTTGAACCTCTGAGACTCACATCCCTGTCCTCTCCACTGGGGGGGGGGGGGGGGGGGGGGGGGGGGGGGGGGGGGGGGGGGGGGTCGACCAGTAAGGTGTTTTACCCGAGCTGGCCAAAATTGGATCATGTGGATCCATATGAAATGGTCCTGGAAGGGAACTGAGGAAAGGGAGGGGAAGGATAACTGCCGTAAGGAGTAGACGACCAGTGATAGCAAACCACCACGGAGGACAGCAGCACCAAATCTACACAGACTAAAGTCTGAAGAAACCTTGTCCTTAAGGGCCTCAGGCCGATAGGACGTAAATCTCACCCTTAACGTAACAGTAACAGTAGTGACGGATTTCGTCTGACCGCATTCGCGGACGCTTCATTCCTTAGTCTATGGACAGGGCCGATCCACTGGATCGGGTATCGTGGCTTTGGGTGACCATGAAAGTCAGTGATTCTATAGTCTACAAGAACAGTGGATTTTAAAGGGGGTCCAGACCTTGACAGATGATTATTGTTTCCAAGTGAACTAACTTTTGTTTGAAAAAAAAAATGTTTTGCTTTCATGTATCTAAATGGATTTTCTTTCTGCATTGTGTATCTTCATTTGACAAATGCAATCGTATTGCTTAAAAGAAAATGGTTGCAGCAGCAACAACAGACCAGTTGTGCTGAGGGCGCAGGTCATCCTGGAGGATTTCCATCATATAAAGTATGAAAGTTAACAATAATTACTGAGGAATGTAACACAACAAAAAAACAAACGAAAAAAAAATATATGTATAGCGAGAGAAGCGATGCCTACCTGACTCAAGCGTGACGAGTCCACACCTGTTGAGGACGAGGAGCAAAGCGTGGGTGAAACCAACGGGGATGGAAAGATGCGAGTAGATTCGTATCTATACACACACACACACCATCACCCACCCCCCCCCCCCCCCCCCCCCCCCTTGCCTCTACATTCACTACATGCACATAACACGACTGCAATGCAAATGACGGAGAGAGAGAGAGAGAGAGAGAGAGAGAGAGAGAGAGAGAGAGAGAGTTCAGAAGAAAATTGAAAATGACCTGTCGACATTTGAGCCACACACACACACACACACACACACCACACACACACACACACATACACCACGCGCGCGCGCGAGCGCAAATGCAGACACACACACGCGCACATTCACACACATGTGCGTGCGAACATGCACATACACACGCACACACACACACACACACACGCGCGCGCGCGCGCGCGCGCACAAACACACATACATACACACATACACTGGCACACACCTATGCACACGCACACACATGCACATATACACACACACACACACACAGACACATACACACACGCGCGCGCGCGCGCGCACAAACACACACATACGCACACACACACACACACACACACACACACACACACACACACACACACACACACACACACACGCACGCACGCACGCACGCACACGCACATACACATAACCGCACATACACACACACACGCATACGCACGCGCGTATACACACATTCATGTGCTCACTGACATACACACTACACTCACACACTCACTCACTACATGCATAAAGCACACACACACGCGCGCGCTCGCGCGCACGCGCACAATTGACTCAGAAGAAAACTCAAATTAATGTTCTTCTGAGAGTAGATCCAGCCCTAATGTTGTCAGCGGGGCACACCACTCTGCTGCTCTGCAATTCACCCCGCCACAATTCACCACCACACCTCGCACCATGTCCCCCCCCCCCTCCCTCCCTCCCTCCCTCTCTCTCTCTCTCTCTCTCTCTCTCTGGCCTACGGTACGGACAAGACCAGCAGGTGTGAGGGTTTTGTGTGTCCGATGTCTGCACCAGTGCGCAGCTAACACCTGCTAGGCTTTATTCCCCCATTCACTATATGCAGGGTGAACAGACTTAGCTGGTCGTTTTTGTACTCCCAGTTCTTAGAGAACAGGGAGTACTTTACAATGGGAACGAATGCTCTCTGTGTGTGTGTGTGTGTGTGTGTGTGTGTGTGTGTGTGTGTGGTGTGTGTGTGTGTGCGTGTGTATGTGTGTGTGTGTGTGTGTGTGTGTGTGTGTGTGTGTGTGTATCCGTCCGTGGTCAACATGTGTTCCATTCGCTCTAGACAAAACTACTGGGCCGATCTTTCTGAAAATGTGTAGGTATGTTCATTAGGGGTCCCGGATGATGCCCGATTTGTTTTTTACCGTTATATTCGTTACTAACAGCTATAACGGGCCCATAACGGTTCTTCTTCTCTATATATCTCAGAAAGTACTTGGTCGATCTTTCTGAAAATTTGTATGCATGTTCATTATGGGTCACAGATGATGGCCGATGTTTACCAGAATAGCCGTTACTAACGGTTATAAACGGCACAAACGGTTTTTTTTCCTCTTTATGAAATATTTCACGCGTATACAAGATAAACTGGGAGTACTTTAAAATGCTTTGCATCTTGTTTATGTTGTTCGCCTTCGGCTTGCTTTGTCAGACAGGTCACCGATGTAGTCCAACCTTGCATCGTCAAAAACAAACAAACAAACAAAAAACAAAACACAAACTCAAACAAATAAACAAGCAAAAAAAAACCCCATTCTGACAAAACATTGTCCTTGTCTCACTTGCATGCACGACGATTTAATACACTTAGTAAATGTGTTAGTATTCCGAACTTTCCATGACTAGTGTCTGTTTTTTGTTTAATCGTTTTTTTTCGACTATATGAAATGTTCCATGCATTTAACAAAAAAAATCTGTTATCATTGAAACTAGAAAGACTGCCATATAAGCTCTTTTACCACAGATTCACTGGCTTAAATCAATGCAAACAATCAATTTATGTAAGAGATTATCATACGTTATAGCTCAATTTACTGAGCTATACATGGCAAGATGTATATATTAGTGGTCCATGTTAGTTCTGTATTTGGTAGTACGTGTGTTAGTCTTATCTACACCTCTGCTAGGCAGAAATTACATTAAAATGTAGTTCTAAATTGACTATAGATGAATAGTGATTACAATATTCGCATGTAATATAATGTAATATGTCTTTTTGGTGCAGCAAGTCTAAGTGATCGAAGTTTCAAAGAACATGTCGGTCTTGTGATGTTGAAAATACTGCTGAAATGTCGATAACAGATTTACGGCTGTTACGAGTCAGTCAGTCTCTCTCTCTCTCTCTCTCTCTCTCTCACACACACACACACACACACACACACCACACACACACACACACACACACACACACGCGCGCGCGCGCGCGCACACTATTACACACACACACACACACACACACACACACACACACACACACACACACATGTATGTGTATATATATATATATATATATATATATATATATATATATAATATTGTGCGTGCGTGCGTGCGTGCGTGCGTGCGTGTGTGTGTGTGTGTGTGTGTTTTAAAATTTCAAACCTTTGCCAAGTCATTACTATAATCATAGAATTGTTAACCTACACTTGTTTTCCCCCACTACTTAATTGTTCAGCATTATATTGTTTGGTCAATCAGTGGGCGATTGCATCTCTTAGGAGATCCAAGTAACGGTTGTTCTACTCATTCTTAGCCGCTGACATTGCTTGGGTTATTGAACAGCAGAGCTGACCACTTAGACTGTTCCATTTTTTTTTTTCATCTCCTTGCATCCCTAAATAGATCCTCAAGCATAGGTTCAAAGATTTTCTCCTACATTTTATACTGTTTGCATAATGCTTTTAGTTTTTTCAGCACCTTTTTACCTCCCCATACTTTCGTTTTATTTTATTCTACTACCTTTCGCTGGCTGCTTCGGGGGTGCTGTTGGATTCTTCTTTGAACCCTTGGTGGTGAGAACACCACAGAATTACGGACTGTGGTGTGTCTCTATTTGACGCCAAGAGCACAGACACAATCAGTCGTGTCTTCCTGTTGAGTTCCAATCCAACGGACGAAAGCAGAGGTTACATATAAAACTATCTTCGAGAGGGATTGCTGTGGTTCCCTCATGCAGCTGGTGAAAGATTTTCACAACTTACATTTTCTTAATTTTTTTTAAATTTGCAAAGTCATTGTTATAATGATGGAAGAATTGTTAACCTACACTTGTTTTCCCCCACTACCTAATTGTTCAGCTATATGTATAGGACGAACAAAAGTCTTATGTACTTCATTCGATTTTCTAAGTTTTTCATTTTCTTGACGATTTCCTTCAGTTACAGATAAGTCAAATAAAACACGATAAAAATAAATAAATACACACAATAAAACGAAGAACAAAAACAAA
>JADBJO010000159.1:292564-297564 GCA_016801955.1 Conus betulinus
CAAGGGACTTTGTTATCAAGTGCCTCAAGACATAATCCACTAAGGAGATTGTCATGCTCATTAAACTGTCTACAGCGATAAGAATGCACACCGATGCCTGACGTACCCAACGCACGTTTTATTATCGAGAGATTTCAAGCGTTTGCAAAAGTGCATAGATAAGTCATCTGGAATGCAATACGTGGCGTTTAGCATGCAATAGATATAAAATCTTTTTTTTTTCCCTGGGTTGAGATTGCCAGCTTTGTCACCCATGATATATCAGCCTCCCGTCCAAATTCACGAATAAAGGCACCTACACGCCCAGCTACCCTATGCTCCCACCCCGTGGCCTGGCCATACTGTTACCGCTTTATCTTATTTGTGAAACCCTTCCCCCCCCCCCCCCCTTTCCTCCGGTATCAAGCATGACTGACATACTGGGAGCTTTAAGAGGCAAACCCATTTGCTTCTATTCGAGTTCATTTTAACCAATAACAAATAGAGTTGATAGAGAGAGAGATGGAGAATGGGGAGGGCAGGAGAAAAGGGAGAGAGAGAGAGAGAGAGAGGGGGGGGGGGGGGGGGGGGGGAGAGGAGAGAGAGAGAGACTGAGAGGAGAGAGAGAGACTGAGACAGAGAGAATTCAGAGACAGAGACAAGAGATAGAGAGAAATTCAAGACAGAGATAGAGAGAGAGAGAGAAGGGGGAAGGGAGGGAGGGAGGGGAGAGAAAGGGAGCTGGAGTGACAGAGTTAGTGAAGAGGAGAGAGGATAAAGGGAGAGGGAGTTAGGGAGGGAGAGAGAGAGAGAGAGAGAGAGAGAGAGAGAGAGAGAGAGAGAGAGAGAGAGAGAGAGAGAGAGACAGAGAGAGACAGAGACAGAGGCAGAGACGAACAGACATAGGCAGATAAAGAGGGTGAGGGATAGTAAATGGGACTGGATATCATCAGCTAGATAGTGTGACAAACAGAGATGACTTTAACAACTTCAAAGACGAGACACAATATTAATCTAAAAAAAGAAAAAAAACAAAAATAACATAAATCATAAATATGACTGACGGGGACGGGGACACACACACACACACACACACACACACACACACACACACACACACACACACACACACACACACACACACACACGGGCAAAAGAAAAAAAAAAAAAACAAAAAAAAAAAAACGAATATCAGTTTGTTCAATCGTAGTATACCTACCGTTATGTTGCAAAAGGTCTCATTCTACAGACACAAAAACAACATCAACAACACCAAAACGAGACGTACGTCTGTTTTGCATGATTCATTTAAGTCATAGAGAATAAATGCACAAGCCGATCACTTAGACCTGAAATGCGAGAGAACGGGTGTTACAATATTGTGTAGTATCCTTTGCCTTTATCCTAGCAGTTCATTATCCTTAAGAAAGTCACTGTTTGCGAAAGGCTGTCTTTGGCTTCGCACGTATATCAACTTTGTGCAAACTATAAGAAAACTCTTTTATTAAGATTTTGTCGACATCAACCTTTAACATCGACTGTTAGTAATACAAAGCGTTCTTTCACTTACACATTTCTCTGTCAAGAAAAAAAAACACATGCTAAAGCTACCACTGCACATAAACATACTTTTCAAAATGATGACCAAATGTCTCTTCGTGTGCGCCACAAAAACTAATTGTCATTCTTCTTTTCTATGATGTGATTCATTGATATGATCCTGTTCTGAGGGCAGGATGTGAAAAGAAAAAGCACTCGTGCTTACTCCGGTTTTGTTTTGTTTTTTGTTTTGTTTTTTTGTTTTTTAACCTTCCTCTATATTCACACACACACAGGGAAATCAAAACAAAAAATCTGTGCTCGCTCTGTGCCCTACCGCATCAAATCATCAAACATCGCCCCATGACACCCCCCCCCACCACCCTCCCTCCCCCCTCACCTTCCCAACCTCCTCTTTCTTTCCCTCCTGACCTCTAGTTTTCATTCATCCCCAAGATACCAGAAGTACCAGTGCGCGTCACCCATTTCGATTCGTGCATGTTTATATCATTCTCTCTCTCTCTCTCTCTCTCTCTCTCTCTCTATATATATATATATATATATATATATATATATATATATATATATATATATATATATATATATATATCCTGCCCTACTTCCTTTCTGTCCCTCTCTACCCAAAAGCCTTGTTCACCCGAAATCAGATTATTCAGCTCCGGGTCCAAATTCAGTGGAACACACTGCCTGAGAACACACAGGACGGAATGTCTGCCGCATCTGTTTGCATAATTATGCACTGGTTTCTGCCGTCGTGGTGTGTGTGTGTGTGTGTGTGTGTGTGTGTGTGTGTGTGTGTGTGTGTGTGTGTGTGTGTGTGTGTGTGTCTGTGTGTGTCTGTGTCTGTGCCTGTGTGTGTGTGTGTGTGTGTGTGTGTGTGTGTGGTATAGTTATATGGGGTGGAGTGGTGTGTGCGTGCGTGCATGCGAGTGTAATCAAATATTAATCAACACATAAATAAGTACCAGTTAATCAAGTATATGCTTGTATGATATGGATTACGTGGTGGTTTGTGTGTAAATAAAGGTTTTCTCTGAGTCTTTCTTCTTTCTTTCTTTCTCTCTTTTAAATCAAATAGATTTTTTCCCCAAAATATAAGCTACAGGAAGTGAGAATACGCAAACAATACATGATAAACAAGGGAAACCACCCAGCTCCCATTGTGGAACAGGGCCCTTCTTGTTTGCTATTTTCCATTTCACTGATTGATATCCCTGAATTAACTAAAACATAGTTAGTTACTCAGCCAGCCCCCATGGCAAAGGGTTTTTTGCGTCACGGTGTCCCGTCTAGGTGGTCGTGGGTTCGAATCTCATCAAAGCCATTTGTTTGTAGGGTTTTTTTTTTCTGCTCCGACCAGCTCTTACCCGGTGTTGAGTTTGTTATCCGCTCAGTTAGGTGGATTGGGTGGGACCAGAGCGCTGAGTTTCATTCCCTTAATGGATGCATTATCTGAGAGTGTTGCTCAAATGTATTGACCACCACTGCAGGTGTCTGTATCTCTCGGGCCTGTTTGACGCTGGGATACTTTATGAAAGTAAGCGTAGAGTACAGCCTGTCATGCAGTCTTAGGCCAGAATGGAAATCCTGGAATGGACCTGAACAGGCACCGCTGAACACCATTGAAGTGACTCGGCGGCAGCGCAGAGTCTCCTCTGGTGGGTTGCCTCTTGGCGACTTTGACGTTGACTGCTCCCTGTGGCTTGCCGGTGCTGAGGCTGTGTCAGAACGGGCCAGGCTGTGGCTGTGGACGAGAGGTCGGAATGAGCAGAGTGGGTGGAATGCCACTGAGGTGGCTCAGAAGATGGGGCAGAAAAACTTTTTAGTTAATATGGGTTACGTGTTTAGTTATGTAACCGTTCATTCATCACTACAAAGTCAGCTAACTCTCGCAAAACTTTCGCATTTCCAGGCTGGCAGCACGAAGTTTTAGCTGATCACTGAAATATACATAAAATGAGAGATATTGAGAAAGGGGGGAAAAAAGCAAAAGAAAGAAGAAGACAGAAGACAGACAGACAGACAGACAGACAGACAGAGACGCTTATGCATACACTTACAAGCACAGACTGACATAACCTGATGTACTTGCACAAACACTAACACACAAACACATACTAAGACTCACGCACACACAAATATGCGCATGCACATGTCAGCGCGCACGCAAGCACACACGTACTACATAAACAAGCATATGCACGTACACACGCTTACATAAACACAGACACATTACACACACACACACGTTACACACACACACACACACACACACACACACACACACACACACACGCACACACACACACACTCACACCACACACACTCACACACACGCACGCACGCGCGCACGCACGCACACGCACGCACACACACACACACACACACACACACACACACACACACACACACACACACACACCTTTTTTTTCATTGGCGTCATATTTCCCAAATAAAAAAAAAAAATCGGCTGGAATCCTCCTGTCTGTAGCAAGGTCATATTGCAGCCCACACCCTCCCCTTCCACCCTCCCTTCCCCACTCCCCAGCCCTCTCCCTATCCTTCCACCCCACCCCTGGTGCTCCTTCCCTACTCTCAAGATTGCCCCTCACACTCTCTTCTTTCTCCCTCTACCCCCCCCCCCCCCCCCCCCCCCCCCCGTTCTATTCTCCCCCCCCCCCACACACACACACACACACAACCATCTCACCTCCACTCCTCATCTCGTTCTTTTCCTTTCGGCTTTATTCCCCCAACTACCCAGCTCACAGAATTGATGAGTTGTTTTTTTTTTCCCCCAGGCAACCCACCTCCCCCCCCCCAGATATACCCCCCTTCGGTTTGGCGTCAGCGCGGGTGATTCGAGTTTGGCGAGAGAGCGCTGGGTGAGAGAGAGAGAGAGAGAGAGAGAGAGAGAGAGAGAGAGAGAGAGAGAGAGAGAGAGAGAGAGAGAGAGAGAGAGAGAGAGAGAGAGAGAGAGAGACAGACAGACAGACAGACAGACAGACAGAGAGGGAGTGCACAAGTCCTAAGGGCCAAGCCCACGGTCGCCGTATCATAATTCATTACTTTTGTCGGGGATGCTTGGTCAGCTTCTGAGCACAGGGATCACTTTGTATGACTGTTTGTTTTGATTTCTTTTTTTTTTTTTTTTTTTTTTTTACATTTTCTTCTTTGGTTCTTTGTGTATCTGTTTGTTACTTTCTTTCCTTTCTTGATTTCTCTTTTCTTTCTGACTTTCTTTTTTCCTTTCCGTCTGTCTGTCTGTCTGTCTGTCCGTCTTTCTCCCTTTTTGACTTCTGTAAGTTTTCTAGCTTTACCTTCTTCAGGGTTTTCTTTTTTCTTTCATCTCGTTCTTCCTTTCCTCTTTTTCCTTCTTCTTCATCCTCCTCCTTTCCCCCCCCCCCCCCCCCCCCTTTCTTTGTTTCTTCCTTCGTTTCCATTTTCATTTCTTTGTTCAT
>JADBJO010000159.1:302564-305064 GCA_016801955.1 Conus betulinus
ATACAAACACAAACAGAGCACATACGCAGAGAGAGAGAGAGAGAGAGAGAGAGAGAGAGAGAGAGAGAGAGAGAGAGAGAGAGAGAGAGAGAGAGAGAGAGACAAAACACAGGGAGAGAGAGAGGGGGAGGAGAAAGAGGGAGTGGAGGGAGGGAAGAGAGAGAGAGAGGAGAGAGAGAGAGAGAGAGAGAGAGAGAGAGAGAGAGAGAGAGAGAGAGAGAGAGACACAGGACAGACACACACACACACACCACACACACACACACACACACACACACACAAACAGGTGTGGATCGGATTTAGTGTCATCATCTAAAGGTGTGACTAACAGAAACTATGTCAACAATATGAGAAAGGCGGCACAATATCAATCTAAAAAGAAAACAAAAATACAAAAAAAACAACATCAATCCAGATCTCACTGACTAAGAAAGGACACACATAAGGGCAGAAGAATTTAGAGAGAGAGAGAGAGAGAGAGAGAGAGATGAGAGAGAGAGAGAGAGAAGAGAGAGAGAGACGGACTGTCAGCTTGTTTAATTGTAGTATACTCACAGCTGTACTACTGAAGGCCTCATTCCACAGACGCAAACATAAAAAAAAAAGAAAAAGACCCCCACCCCCTCAAAAAAAAGGGGGGAAAAAATAGTAAGACTGACTTGAAAACACATGTTTTCATAAGTCATCTAAGATCAAGAGAATAAATGCGGAAGCCAAGCACTTAACACTAAATTTGTGAGGGAACGGGTGTTCAATTAATGTGCAGTGTTCTTTGCCCTGTCTTTTTTTAAAACCAGAAGTTCATTGTTCTCAAGACAGTGACTGCTGATAAGAGGCTGGCTTTGATTTGCTACGAATGGCAAAGTTTTGTGTGGACAGTTTCAGAAAACAAACCATTTTTGTCGACATCCATCTTTGATCATCGTATATTTTCTTTAATTTGCACATCTCGTTCAAGAAACCAAAACCATACTCTAAAACCTACTACAACACGCGAACACACTCCTGAAAATGATGGACCAAATGGACGTACCATAAAAAAATGACTGTCCTTTGTTGTAGTTGTTGTTGTTGTTGTTGTGTAATTCCTTAATTGTTCCTTTTCTGAGGGCCAGATGTGAGAAAGGCACCCGTGTGCACCCCGTTTTTTCCTCTCCCTCTTAATGCTTGTTCTTGTCTTGCCTTGTAACCACATCATGTAAACGTTAAACAAAAAATTTGTTGATATCACTGATGCATTGTAGTTGTCTAATATATATAAAAAAAAAGACTTTCGTACGTATGCTCTCTGCCCTTCCACATCACGTGATCAACCATAGCCCATCAATCCTGCCCCCACCCCCCCCCCCCCCTTTCCCGTTCATCTCTCCTACCTCCCTCTTTTCCTTCTGACGTATATTTTTCATCCATTCCAAAGATAGTAGAAATTCCTGTGCCTGTGGTCCATTTCCATCCGTGTGTTTTTATCACTCTGAATCCCCTCTGCGACCAAAGCCTATGCTCTTTTCTCTCTCTGTGTGTGTGTGTGTGTGTGTGTGTGTGTGTGTGTGTGTGTGTGTGTGTGTGTGTGTGTGTGTGTGTGTTTATCTTCTCCTGCCCCACTTCCATTCTGTCCCCTCTCTACCCCAAAAGCCTTGTTCACCCGAAATCAGATTATTCGGCACTGGGTACAAATTCAGTGTAACACACTGCCTGAGAACACACACGACGGAATGTCTACCGCTTCTGTTTGCATAATCATGCACTGGTTGCTAGCGTCGTGGTGTGTGTGTGTGTGTGTGTGTGTGTGTGTGTGTGTGTGTGTGTGTGTGTGCGTGCGTGCGTGCGTGCGTGTGTGCGTGCGTGCGTGCGTGCGTGCGTGCGTGCGTGCGTGCGTGCGCGCACGCACGCGTGTGTATGTGTGCGTGTGTGTGCATGTATGTGATACAATAATATGTGGTGGAGTGGTGTGTGCGTGCGTGCGTGCGTGCGTGCGTGCGCTCATGTGTGCGTAATCAAAGATTAATCAGACAATAAATAAGTACCAGTTAATCAAGTGTGTGTGCTTGTGTTCTATGGATGTGACGTAGCTTATGTAAATAAAGTGTTTCTTTATTGATCTGTGTGTTTCTTCGTTTTTTCTTTCTTTTGAATTAAATCGACTTTTTTTATTTACAGGAAGCGAGAATACGGAAACAATGCATAATAAGCAAGGGAGACCACTCCAGTTCCCATGGTGGAACAAGCAATTCCTTGTTCGTTATTTTCAATTTTACTGATGATATCACTGAATTATTTAAAACATAATTTTAGTTACTCAACCAGCTACCGTGGCCAGGTGGTTAGCGTCGTGAACTCCCGGCTGGGAGGTCGTGGATTCGATTCCCATCACAGCCATTTATTGATGGTATTTTTCTGCCCTCACCAGCTCTAACCTAGACTTGGGAAGACTGGGATCAGACAGTCGAGTGTCATCCATTTAATGGATGCGTCTCTGAGAGTGTTGCTCAAATTTCTTGAC
>JADBJO010000159.1:320064-322564 GCA_016801955.1 Conus betulinus
AGACATACAGACAGCAGACAGAGAGAGGAGGAGCGAGAGAGAGAGAGCAGAGAGAGAGAGAGAGAGGGATGGTAGAGGTTGTCAAAGGTGTGAACAGGGATGGTTTGGTGTTGTGAGAAAGGCGTGTGAGAACAGAGAAACAGGTCTGATGATACTAGGAAAAAGATGATCACCATTTCTGTTAAAATTGGCGAGGCAGAAGAAGGAGAAAACGAAATAAACTCAACGAATAACACAGAGAGAAGAAAAATTAGTCAGCTGGCCAGCGAGCGAGCGAGCGAGCGAAGCGATAGAGACTATAGACAGATAACTGGACAATGATTTACAGATAGAGACAAAGTGAATGAGAGAGAGAGAGAGAGAGAGAGAGAGGAGAGAGAGAGAGAGAGAGAGAGAGAGAGAGAGAAACAGAGAGAGAGAGAGAGAGAGAGAAGAGAGAGAGAGAGAGAGAGAGAGATGGCGCCAGAATTCCATGGAGATCTTCATTTACATTCAGAGGACCATTAGGGCCAAGTCTGGGTCTCAGTTTCGTTTCCCCTGAAAGTCAGTCAGCACTAAAAAAGCACACCCGATTCCGAGCTTCCCTCCGTGGAGGGGAGGGGAAATACTGATAAATGGCGTTTAACGTTTTCAGCGCTAATGTGACAGTACCACGATAGCCAGGCTCGACGTGGATATGGCCTTTTGGGCACCAACTCCGGCGATGCCTGGGGAAGATTGATAGCTCTTTACACTTCGGAGAGGCGAAGACGCATTACAGGTTTTTAACGTAGGATCATTTTGCTTTCTTTTGCACTAGAGAGTGAAGGAATGGCTTTGGAAAATGAGGAGGTCAGTAGCGTTTCAGAAGGGGACTATCAACTCTCACAGTGTTTGGGAAAACGTTGGAATTTCAGAATACCTAGCGTTTGTTGTTGTTGTTGTTGTTATTGTTGTTGTGTTGTTGTTGCAACTGTGGTGTTGTTGTTGTTTCTCTTCTTCTTTCTTCTTCTTCTTCTTCTTCTCCTCCTCCTCCTCCTCCTCCTCCTCTTTATTTCTTTTTCTTCCTGTTGCAGCTGGGACAGTTATCCGACCCACGCCCTTCTTATTCTTTTTCTGCGACGACGACGACGACGACGATAACGACTACGACTACTACTACTACTACTACTACTACTACTACTACTTTTTTCTTCTTTTTCTTTCAGTTGGGACTATTATCTTGCCCCACGCTCAGCCGTCGTGACGTAAACTATCATCAGAGCGCAAGGTTCATACTCTATGTGTGTACACATGCCACCCACATCATCGGTCTATAGGGCCTGCTCCCTTAGAAGGATGGAGTTATATGTGTGTGCAAGACACTGTGCGTCCATCTGCACACACAAAACCCCTCGCTTCATAATCGCAATTCAAACACTTTTATGGATTATAACAAGAGAAAAAAGCAAAAGAGAAAAAAGCAAGAGAAAATTTTCCCCTCAATAGTAACACCTAGAGAAAATTTTCCCTCATCTGCATGGCTTTCCCGGAGATTCGAACCACCCAACCCCAGAATCATCACTATCACGAATCCGTCGCTCAACTCTTGATCGATTCGAGCCGCAGCATTGGAAGGGTTAACATGTGTATGGTCCTATGGCTCGTTAACAAACTCAAGGATATTTATCGGATTCGGCGAATCCGATAAAGTTAAAAACAAAAGATAAAGCTATGCACACACAATAGCAATGCACTTATATTAACGAGAGATGGAAGAAAAAAAGAGACAAAGATTAAACAACCCCGCTTTTGATTTAGTTCCTTTCGTTCAAAATCCACTTCATTTTCACTACCAACGAGACAAAAAAGTTCCCTTGCAATTTCACTTTATTTTGTGCACATGTTGGCGAAAATACGACGAGTACGTTGAACGAAACAAAAAACACTCCCCCCCAAATAATTCTAGGGACAAAATATTTGAGCGGTAATTGCACTTGCCGAGTTTAGCCATGGTAGTGTCTTTAGTACGCTTTGACCCAAGAACGATAATTCTTACTAACTCTCGCGTCCGAAATCTCATCTGGCTGAGTCTGCTTCTGCAAACAACGTGCCAATACATAGGAAACAATAGCAGTGACTGAAGGCCCTGAAACATTGAAAAAAAAATCGACGTGACGGCATTAATATATGCCAAAGCACATTGATGAATCACTCCTTGCAATGTAATGGCTGATTAAAATCGACGCAACCTTTTCCTTCCTCGCTTTCTATAAAAAAATGGAAGATGGGAACCACCACCACCACCACCACCTTTACTTTCGCAAACATCTGAAGACTTGCACACATCCTTTGTAGGAAATACACTCATTTTTGTTGTGTAAACCACACAAAATAGCAATTTTAGGTTAAATAGGTCCGCAAATGTTGCCTATAAAGAAGACAAGAGGTACGGGAGAGAAAAACTGGTGTACTTATTTCTTGTCACCATGGTCTATCAATATAACGTCTTTTTATTGGTGAACGCGCAATGATCGATATT
>JADBJO010000159.1:337564-340064 GCA_016801955.1 Conus betulinus
GCGCGCGTCCGTTTATCTGTTTATGTATATTCATTTATGTATGAATGTGTGTGTGAGAGAGAGAGAGAGAGAGAGAGAGAGAGAGAGAGGGAGGGAGGGAGACTAGTCACGAAAAAAGAAACAAATATACCAATAAGAACATCAACTAAGACGTCATTATTTCTCTAATCTTAGACGCCTTACACAAAAACATACCTAAATTCCTAATTATCTTATAACTGTTAGAGCTAAGTAGTAACTGTAATCGAAACATACACGGGCGCTTATAATATTTCTGTGGGATAAATTTTTGGCGAAGATCTTCTAAAGCTGGGCAAAGGAACATAAAATGTATTCATTTTCCTCACCTTGCATACACAAAGGACAAAGCAAGTCAGCTTGTGTATGTTTCCTATATCTTAAGTAATGAGTCCTAATTTCAGAAACACCGACTCTAAATTTAGCAATTAATCTTTTCAAACGCATGTCCAGATCCAGTTTTAGATAAGGCTGAATATGTTGGAAGCTAGAATAATTTCTGTATAAATCATACCGTTCACTAGTTTGAATATATGGTCGTCCCATAATTGCCATCTACAGTCAATCACCTTTGTCGAAAAACACGAATAAACTGTTTTTGATTTCCAACACCCTGAGCCAGCCAAACATCCCCAAAGCCATGCTTACACACAAAACAAACGCACATTTGAAACCCAGTTCATTTTTCCCTTTACATCCAAATCAAACAACATCTCATAAGACTTACGAGGCAATCTACAATGATCCATGTTTAAGAGCTTTAACCAATATCGCACACATTTAACGGCTGAGCCAATGAACAGTGGATATCTATTGGACTCTCCATACACCAAGTCATTAGAGAGATATACGCTATCGAGACCTAGAAACCTCTTCAAAGCAAATAAATGCACAGCCTCACAATGAACAACGGCATTATCTAAACCCCAAATTTCAGCCCCATACATCAACATAGGCTGTATCTGGGAATCAAATATTTTTAAGAATAATTCCAGCGAATTATTATTCAAAGCATGCAATCTTTTTATTACACATATCAAAGCATTCTTTGCCCTACATGCAAGGTCTTTACAGGCAAAGGTAAAACTTAAGCGTGTAGAAAAGTAGATTCCCAAGTATTTATAAACATTCAGCACAGGTATAATAAGTCCATCATACTTCCATCTTTCCCTCGCCGCCAAATAACCTCCTTTCTAAACACCACAATGTTGCTTTTACTCATATTAACTTTTAACTCTAATGAGGATGCAGCCCTGCTCAGATTATTTAGTTGACGTTGTAAGCCAACTATTGTTTCTGAAACCAAAACAACGTCATCTGCCAACAGTAGAATAAATAATTCTAACACATCCTGTGTAAATCGTCCACCATGAAGGCCGTTATTAATTACCTCAATGGCAAGCTCATTAATGAAAATTGAAAATAATAAAGGACTACAGACATCACCTTGCCTTACTCCCGCAACACACAATTATGTAATCTGTCAGACTGGACCCACTTCTTACCTTGTTTTAAACAACTTTGTACATAGCTCTAATACAGTTGAATAATTTCCCCTTGACACCATTTTTAAGTAATACTCCATAGAAGCTGTCTGTTTATGGAGTCAAAGGCTTTTTCAAAGTCAATAAACGCAACGTAAAGTTTACGATTTAAAGAAAATTGTTTCTGAACAAACGCGAGGAGAGTGAACATATGATCGATAGTAGAGTAACCCTTTTTGAACCCAGCTTGATGTTCTCCGGTAATATTATTACATTCAACCCACTCCCGTAATCTATTGTTAATAACAGTGCTGTATAATTTGCTACTAACGTCAACTAAAGAGATACCTCTATAATTATTAGGAATATTTACATCGCCTTTCTTGAATATTGGCAAGGTTACAGATTCTTTCCAGTTTTCTGGGAAAATACCATCATCAAAAATCCTATTGAAAAAAGCTAGTAAAAAATCAACACTTGAGCTCCACCAAATTTCAACAATTCACCAATAATAGAATCAGGGTCTGCAGATTTGTTAGTTTTAATTTTCCGCATAGCAAACATAATTTCTTCTCTAGAAATGGGGGCGATTAAAATACTCACCCTCACCTTCATCAGTGACAACAGAAAGTTCATCATTATCTGAGACGTCTTCTTATCTAACAAATGTTTAAAGTGCATATACCATGAGTCCAGAGAGATATTATTGTTGTGATATTTTCTTTGAATGAGGCTCTTTTTACTATTTTCCAAAACTCCTGTTGTGTGAAGGAAGAGATCTGATCATATTATCTAATAGCTTTTTATTATTGAATATTTTTTTTCTTGCTTTAGAAGATTTTTATATTCTCTTCTCGCAATAACATACTCACTTCTGTCACCATCGTCCAAAGTACGCAACCATACTCTCAATAATTTTAGTGCTTTTCTTTTCATTAACAAACAATCACAGTCAAACCAATCCTCGTTCTCACCACTGTTCCTTATTTGCACACGCT
>JADBJO010000159.1:345064-347564 GCA_016801955.1 Conus betulinus
TGTTCCACTCTCCTCTCCCCCTGCTTGCTCCTCCCTCTCTTCCGCCCCCACCCCTCCACCCCCCGTTCCACCCCGCCACCACCTCCCCCCCCCCCCCCCCCCCCACACACACACACACCCTGTCAAATCCAGTCCCTGCAAATGAAACGACATCGCATCCTGAAACCATTAAGACCCCTTAGCCACCGTACAGTCTGCGGCTCCACGTCAGAACCTCTTTTTGTTCAGCCAACCCGGCTGATCAATGGAGGGGACCCTGGCACCGAGGAGCGGATTCCAGACACTGTGATGAAAGTAAAGGAGTGGACAGGTGCTAGATGGATGGGGAGGGGGAGGGGTGTCTCTCTCTGAGCATGGGGAATGGAGCCATGGAGGCTTCATCAATCACGATTAGTGTGCGCTCGTTTGGGTTATAGCTTTATTTATTACTCTCCTCTCCTCTCTCTCTCTCTCTCTCTCTCTCTCTCTCACACACACACACACACACACACACACACACACACACACACACACACACACATATATATATATATATATACATATATATATAAAACTAATAAATTCCAAGGATAAGCACCGAGCACCATTCCAGCAACTTACAGAGCAGCTTGGTGTTGCAATGACTGCAAGAAACATTGAATTATAAACAAAGCTTGCTCTTATGTCTTAGATACATACTGTCAGTTAGGCAGAATTATCTACCACTGCAGATATGAAGGCTTATCACCCCCTATTTCTACAATCTAAGACATAAGAGCAAGCTTTGTTTATAATTCAATGTTTCTTGCAGTCATTGCAACACCAAGCTGCTCTGTCAGTTGCTGGAATGGTGCTCGGTGCTTATCCTTGGAATTTATTAGTTTATTGTAATTTAGTCCCTAGCGGATTCGTTCCAAGAACTGGCCCTCAGCACTTGTGTCTTAAGAGGTTATCTTTTTCTATTTTCTACTTTTCACAAGAAAATGTAGCTTGTTTTGCTCTTTCATGATTTTCTTTTGCTTCTTAGGTGGCACCTTTGGTTGGTTTTTTGAAAACTCGACAAACATACTACGGTATTGCACACCAGCCTTTTTCTGGGATAGCATTCTTCTTAAAACCGAAAGGCAGAGGAGTCAAAATTACCACTTTCCGCGGTCACTGAGGGAAAAACAATCAGGTTTCGAAATATCGGTATCTGACCAGGAGTTACATGTTAGTGAGCTTCCTCCCCATTGGAGACTGTCTCCCGCTTTGGAGATTATAAGCTTGCTGAAGGTTCATTTTCAGATGCATTTATTATACCCCATTCACCCACTCAAGCACATACTGTCAGTTAGGCAGAATTATCTACCACTGCAGATATGAAGGCTTATCACCCCCCTATTTCTACAATCTAAGACATAAGTGCAAGCTTTGTTTATAATTCTATATATATATATATATATATGTGTGTGTGTGTGTGTATCTGCGCGTGTACGTGTGTGTGTATCTGCGCGTGTACGTGTGTGTGCATGCGTGCGTGCCACACAAAAATTGATCGGATTGTCCCATTCTTTCGTCCGTCCAATCTTCCTCATGGGATATATTGAAAACACGCCCACACACAGAGATGGGGGAAGGGAGAGACAGACAGACAGAATGCATAAACTGTGAACGAAATGACACACTTTGTTCTAGGAAAAAGAAAACATGTCATGAACACACACACACAAACATGCGCGCGCACGCATACACACACACACACTCACTCACTCACACACAGACACACACTCACACACATGTAATTACACTACACTACACTACACACACACACACACACACACACACACACACACACATATGAACCAACAGTCAGGATTGAAGTTTAGCCATCAGGGGAGTACAGGAGTTAAATCGACTACCTCCGGGGCGGAGGCGATGGCAGCACTGTGCGAGTTATTCACTGTCCGACATGACAAACAGGTCCAGCTGTATTCGAGGTCCACTATCGGAGGATCATACATTCTCCATGTCCCTGTCGTAATATGGTGGCGTGTGGTGGATCTCAGGGCTACGCAAGGGTGGATAGAGGGTGGGGGTAATGAGAGGGAGTACGGGCTGAGGGGAGGGAGGGAGGGGAGGTTGGTAGTAAGCAGTGGTGGGGTGGGTAGGTATGTAAAGAAATGTGTGCAGTGGCGGGTTGGGGAGGGGATAGGGAGGGGTTCCGTAGCTTCTCCTCACCCCCACCCACTCCTCCCTTCGGAAATAAAGTGTACACATATACATAGCGAGCGTACACCTTATTTATGAATCCTTCTTCAGTAGGGGGCTTTGGCCTTCATCTGGATGAAAGATTCGTATTCTGTCTGTCTGTCCTCTCTCTCTCTCTCTCTCTCTCTCTCTCTCTCTCTCTCTGTCTGTCTGTCTGTCGCTCCATCTTTCTCCTCCTTTCTTCTCACTTAGCTCCATGGTGAGTCACTGGGCGCCACACTGAAGAACAGCTCACCAGCTTCTTCCAGGTTCCACCAGGTGTGTGCCAAGG
>JADBJO010000159.1:352564-355064 GCA_016801955.1 Conus betulinus
GTTGTTGTTGTTGTTTGTTGTTGTGATTGTGATTTTTGTTTTTCTTAAGAGATGACAGTTCTGAAAGTGTACTTCGTGTGGTCGGCCGGGCTGTAAAGAGTCTGAAGCTGATACCGCGTGTAGTGAGTATCTCATCGTCTCAAGACATCATCCGTAATGACACACCCCAGCCCCCCCCCCCCCCCCCCCCCCCCCCCCCCCCCCCCCCCAATCTCTCCGACCTGTCTGAGCAGGGAGAAACGCACATCCCACGGGAAAAGCCATGGTACACGCCGAAATTGAAACGATCACCTTTCCCTTCCTTTGTTTCCAGACCATTAACACCTCACTCCCCACCCCACCCCTGCCCCCTCTCCCCCCACCTTCACCCCGACCCTTCTCATCTACTCTCCTTCGTATTCTCCACTCACGCACCCGCCCACATAAATACATTACGGGTACTCACGTGGGAATGACGCACATTTGCGGGTCGGAAAGAGAGAAGGAGACGATCATCTGTCATCGATTTGCTTCTGCGCGTGCGGAAGCGATAAACCGAAAGCCTGACCACACTGTACATTAAAAGAAGTCTCCCAGGTAACCAATGGTTATGATCAGCTTACACGTTAGAAAAAAAAGTGACTTCCATATATATAAGCAGGGTCCTGTTCAGCTTATTTCCAAGACGTCTTCAAGATGAGCTTGAGTTTATGTTCCCCTTAGAGTCCAGGTGTCCACAAGATGAACCATGGTTATTTTCGTCTTACAGTGAAGGCATTTTCAAGATTAACCCAGGTTATGTTCGCCTAGTGGTAACGGTATCTTCAAAATTAACCAGGCTTATGTTCGCCTTGTAGTGAAAGTGTCTTCAAGATTAGCCCGGTTGTTTTCACCTCACAGTTCATGTATTCTCAAGCTTTACCGCGGTTATGCTCACACAACACTATAGGTTTCCTCTAGATTAACCAGCTTCATTTTCACCTTACTCCCTTAGCCAGGCCTATGTTCTTCCATTTAAGGTATCCTAAAGATTAACCAGTGTTATGTTCTTCTATTTAAAGATATCCTCAAGATTAATTTATATCCACCTTATTGCAGGGAATCTTCAAGTATAACCAGGGTTATGATCTCCTTATAATAAAGGTATCCTCCAGAGTAACAAGAGTTATAATCACTTTACACTGAGTTACAATCACTTTACACTGAAAGTATCTACAGATTTACCGAAGCTTATGTTCACCTTCATGTAAAGATATTAAGATTTCACCAGGGAAATGTTTGCCTTATGATAAAGGTATCCTGAAGTTTTCACCAAGATTAGATTCGCATTATCATGAAAGTATCTTCAAGATAAGCAGGGATAAGTCCGCCTTATAGTAAAGATATCCTCAAGATTAACCAAGGTTATGCTCATCTAGTGGTAAAGTATCCTATAGATTACCCAGAATCATATTCACCTTACAGGAGAGGTATCCTCAATATTTAACAAGGGGGTTGTGTTCACATTGTAGTAAAGATATCTGAAGATTAACCAGGATTATGTTCTTCAGCGTACACATAAGAAGTCTTCAAGCTTTACACGACTGATTTTTCACCTTGATATAAAAGGTGCCTCTAAGATTTGCCCAGAGTTATGTTCATCTCATATTAAAAAGTATCTTAAAATATTAACCAGGGTTATACACACCTTATGTCCACCTTATTGTAAAGGTATCCTCAAGATTAACCAGGTTTATGCTCACCTTACAGTGAAGATATAGGATTAACCGGGATTATGTTCACCTTATAGTAAAGGTATCCTATAGATTAATCAGGATTGTGTTCATGTTACAGTAAGAAGTCTTAAAGCTTCAACGAGATTTATTTTTCACCTTGGAAACAAAGGCTTCTTAGAGATTTACCCACGGTTATGTTTACCTTATATTAAAAGCTGTCTTCAAGATTAATGATGGCGGTTTTTTTTTTTTCCCTCTCCATTCATGTTAAAGGGCTAATTTGGGAGAAATTCTCCCCAACATGACCTTCGCGATCGGTTTAGGTATGAACATGTGAGGCTTCTGTGCTTTTTTTTAGCTGACTGAAATTATAAGGACGTCATTAGGAAGGGGGAGGGTGGGGGACCGGAATGGGGTGAGCATGTGGGAGTATAATTGTAAACATGATATAGGACAGGACTTTGCTAATCTGCAGTATCTCTGTCCATTATTTATTTGGCAAATAGCTTCCATCCTTAAATAAATTGTTTCTCATAGCTTTTTATCGACGCCATTTATTTGTTTTATGTGTTTCAATCTTTTTTAAAAAAAAAATCAGTCAAGGTCGTTACTCTTGAGCTAGTCTTACTCTCTTTCTTTTCCCGCGTTCGCTGTCTTCAGTCGGCAGACATTGTTCGCTGTTAGCGTTGGTCAGGTGGTAACGGACGCCGTTACAAACGTTTTGCGAACATGAACACGCTGGGGATTTTGCTCTTGTTCGTAGAAAGCGTCACAGCTCTCCAGGCAATTCTCTCTCTTCCGAACAA
>JADBJO010000159.1:360064-362564 GCA_016801955.1 Conus betulinus
CATACACACACACACACACACACACACACACACACACACACACACACACACGCACACACACACACACACACGACAAACGATTTATTTGTTTAGCCATCGGCATTAGAAACAAAATCTCAACATCTACTACCTATTACGAATAAAATCCAGGAATCTGAGTGTGTAAACTGCATATTTGATTTATTCATACAAATATTTTTTGGTGCATTTTATAACATTTTATGCACTGATAATATCATAACCGCCTAACTAAACATTCAAGACGTAGTTGTAGTACATTTTCAGTTGAATGCTCAGTGTAGAAACTTTGCTTAGTTCCTATATAGTTTTTCTTTTTTGTATTTTTTTCTAATAGTCTTTCACCGGGAGCTGATAATATCAGGGCGGAAGGCGGAGGTAAAAAAAAAAAAGTCTCAAGGCGACAGGGCATTGAACAAGGAACAGCATGGACTAAAACAGATATCGTCTTCCTTCAGGCGTTTACATACTTCTTTCATTGCATGTGAACATAACACACGCATGTGTGTCTTATCCGTAAGTTATTTTCGCTTAAAACGAATTCTTTAAAGGTGTTTCTTAAAATAGCTGACTCTCCAGTTCCACCTATTGCCACGTAAAGCGAGGAACTGTTGGGATTAAAACAGTAACACACGTAAGGTTCAAGTGTATGCATTAAAGAAAAAAAAACAGTAACACACATATGGGGCTCAAGTGTATGCATTTAAGACGTTTCCTTGGCTAAAAAAATTATGTAATTACGTACGGACGAAAGCAGGTTGCGGCTCTAGCGTATATGATGTTGCTAAATCTTGATTCCATGAGTAAACAAACAGGGCTTATAAATATTCATGAAAAGTTATATCAAGACGTATTTGTGTGGGTATGGTTAACTCAGGGAGTGCAAGATGTAAAGGAATTTTAAAAACAAATGAATTTGAACAAAGAACGACTGATTGCAGGTGGCAAAACTGGGACGATCACATGCAGCAAAGTGATGGAATCTAGCGGGTACACCACTTTTACATCCACCAGAAACTGTGAACGCTATCTTCTGCTAGATGTAGACATACATTAAGAAGCTTCTGGCGACGTTTTGACTAGGGTCACTGATATAATAACACATCGCAATCGATATTCACACACAAAAAAAGCACTCTCAGACAACAGCTTCACATGTGTAAAAAGGCACAGGCAGATGAAATACACATTTAACTCCGTTGATAATGACCTGAGAAAAGCATATACTCCTTGTACGTACGTTTCAAGCACACCCGTATCTGTTCCGGGCATCACTGCTCATGTCAAATCAGAACGCACGCACTGTGCAGAACCTGTGCGCCTTTGTCTCTATCAAATTTTCGGAAGATGCCAAGCTGAAAACCTACTTCATCTGTACAGTCACTTCACTGATATTATAAAGGGTGGGGGTGGGGGTGGGGGTGTCACCATCTCGATATTCAACTTTTGTTTTGATTTTGTTTAGCTTTGCTCTTTTCATCATCGTTTAATAGTTGTGAATTCACCCCCTTTCAAATGGGGCTATGACCTTCATTGGATAACGTTCCGTTTTCGTTTCCCTCCCCCCCTCCTCCTTGTCCTGTGTCTCTGTGTCGTGTGTGTGTGTGTGTGTGTGTGTGTGTGTGTGTGTGTGTGTGTGTGTGTGTGTGTGTGTGTGTGTGTGTGTGTGTGTGTTTCTCAATATGTGTTGTTTATTTGTTTTTGTTTTGTTTTTCTACATAGTTTAACCGCAGTCTCTTTTCGCCCTTCCTTTTGTTCTCTCCCCCACACTCCTCCACCCTGTTTCCACCCTCTTCCATTGTGTAGATACGAACACCAAGGCGTGCTGACCAACCAGCCAGACAACTGTTTGGATGCTTGAGGTGTAGCGTTCTTTGAGTTGTTCGGCCAGTCATGTAGCCAAAAATCTGTATCAATGTTTAGAAGTAAAGGGGACAGAAACAAAGAAGAAAACCCTAAATAATAATAATAATAATAACAATAATAATATGAATATGAATATGAATATGAATAAAGTATCGTTGTGCCAAATATTGAAAAATCATACACACACAAAAAAGAAAAAAATGTTAAAAAATCACCTAACAAGCTGGCACTACGCAAGCTAGTTTCTAATTCAGCTTTGTTCCGTTGAAAACTTTTGTTTCTAAAAACACAATAAGATAAATGTTGTCTTGAGACCCTGACGGCTGCTATACATGGCAGACCAGTCCGCACATAGTAGCACCTCCTTGATAAAACTTAAATCTCTCTTTGTCTGTCTCCAGCTGTCTGTCTGTCCGTCAGTCTGTCTGTCTCTCTTTCTCTCTCTCTCTCTCTCTCTCTCTCTCTCTCTCTCTCTCTCTCTCTCTCTCTGTAAAGATAAAAAGATTTTTTAAAAAAAAACTTGTGTTCAGCCATCATTTGTTTCTCTTTGCCCTAAAAATAGTAACGTTGTTTGATTCGGAAGAGCCGTCCGGCTGAACCGGAAGGGGCTGGGCAA
>JADBJO010000159.1:367564-372564 GCA_016801955.1 Conus betulinus
ACCTAAGGGTTCTTTTGCTTTGTCTTGCTTTTCCTACTGTTTTTCAAATTTTCGCCTCTCTTGGTTTCTGTCTATTCTAATTAAAATTCTCTTGATATTCTTTACAATAAGCTCCTCTCTAGTTTCAAGTTTAGGCAGGTTTTTTTGCTATTTTAAATAGGGTTTCTGATTAGTGTGTGTAAATGCTCCCTTTATTTTAAATGTTGTAGGGTTTAGTTGAAAATCTTTTTTGTAAAATTTTTGTTTTTTTTTCTGGCACATTCTTTTGGATTCCTTTTTGAAAACAGTGCTCTACTTTAGTTTAAAGCAATAATTAAAAAAAAATATATTCTTAGTTTTTCTAGTATTTCGGAAATCTTTTTCAAAATTTAGTCTTTCAGAGCCATTTCTAAATTTATTTCTCACATTTTTTTTGGCCAACTAAATTAACTTAAATAAAACTTTTTTTTTTTCACTAAGGGTGCATTTCCATACTTAATCAAATTTTACTGAAAAAAATATTCTTTTCTGTCCCGTCATTGTTTTTTTTTTTTGGTTCTTACAAATTTGAATGTTTTGAACTCTGTATTCTAGTGATCAGTGCCAAGTAAGTTTACATTGTTTTATTTTAAATAGTGTTTTATTTCACATCTTAACTTCCCTACCCCATTTACACGCTGTGGGATTTCTTTAAACGTTATCTACACTCTCATAAAAGATGGCTGATGCAGTAGATGATCAACAAATGAGGAATTTCATCATTATTTGTGAAGGAGGATGAGGAAACGGTTCGTTTCAACAGATTTTTGTCCCAGGGACAGAAATTGCAGTTGTCTGGTGATGCTTTGATGTCCTACATTAATCAGTGTGAAGAGCGGGTGCTCAGAGCAAAAGAAAAGAGGAGAAGAAAGTAGCAGAGGCAGAGAGAGAGAGAGGCTTATTAGAAGAGCAGCAGCAGAGGATAGACAAGGACAGCACAGTTAGAGAAAGAAGAGAAGGATAGACAAGCACAGTTAGAAAAAGAGAGAGAAGGATAGACAGAAAAAGAAAGAGATAGAGATCAGGGATAGGCAAACACAGACTTGAGAGAGAGAGTTCAGGGCGTCTTGAACTTACTTGAAATGAGAAGATTGGAACTTGAACAAAAACGAGTGGAACTTCAGTTGAAGCAACAGGCTGTTCAACAATCTGCAAATGTAAATGTTTCTCAAACTGATACTGTTCCTGTTCAGGTTGCAGGTAAAACTTCCTACATTCCCAAATTACCCCCTTTTGATGAGAATCGTGATGACATAGACTCTTTTCTTTTTAGGTTTGAAAACCATGCTTCATCATGTGGTTGGAGCAAAGACAAATGGACATTGTATGTTGCATCTTCTTCAAGGGCACTGCCCTTTCTCTGTATCATAGTTTGGCAGTTCGTGATACTCTTACATGGGAAGAGCTGAAAGCTGAACTTTTAAAGAAGTTTCAATATACAGATGAAGGTTTTAGAGAAAAATTTCGTTCAGTTCGTCCAGAAAAAGGCGAATCATTTGCAGCTTTCCTTATTAGAACAAGTCATTTATTTGATCGTTGGGTTGAATTGGCCCAAACACAGAAAGAATATGATGATTTGCGTGACTTGTTGTTACGTGAGCAGATTTTACAAAGTGTATCCAAAGACCTATCCATTTTTCTAAAAGAGAGATCTTGTAAAACTGCAGAGGATATGTGTAAGCTGGCAGATCAGTATCGAACTGCTCACCCGGAGAAGCATTTTGCCAGAAAGTCTGACCGTGATGTGTTTGAGGCAAATGTTGCTTCATCAGGACAGTTTGGTCAGTGTCGTTCTCAACCAAACAACAGGTATGGTCATAGAGGAGGTCAGAATTTTTCTCAAAGACGGAATACAAACAGGAATAATGTACATTCCTATAACTGGCAAGAGAAAAATTCTGGACAAACTTCTTCACAGGGTAATCCAAATGCAAATTATTACCCAAGAGGAAACACCAATACTCGACGTGCTGGTCAATTTAGAGCTAGTCGTGGCAGTGGACAGTTTTCAAACCGTGGTGGTATTGATCATCGTACAGTACCAAATACAGTATCTGGTGCGAACAATGGTTGTTGGCACTGTTCCTGTATATTTCACAAGAAGAAAGACTGTCCTTTTCTAGCACAGGGTAAATGTGTGCTTGACAACAGATCCCAAGCAAACTACTACAGATACTCAGCATGTTTTAGTGTCTGACACTGATGTCAGTGGTTTACATATTGAATCTTGTACTGTCAATGGGTTTGGTGCTACACTGTTGAGAGACACTGGATGTACTACTACTGCTGGTGTACGCAAAGATTTAGTCAGAAAAGACCAATACACCGGGGAACATCAGCAATGTCGTTCATTTGGTGGCAAAATTGAATTCATTTCCTGTGGCATGTGTTTTTATGTTTGTACTCCCTATTTTACAGGTGAAATAACAGCATGTGTCATTGATGATCCTGTGACAGACCTCATTCTTGGAAATCTGAAGGGTGTTTCCACGTCTTGTGGAGGACAATGTGGTTCTTTTGTGCCTTGTATGGTAAGCACTCGTTTACAAGAGAAAAAAGAAAGGCAAGGTCAAAAACCCCTGGTTCTCCCCCATGTCCCAAAATTGGATGTGACTCCTGAACATTTGAGTGATTTTACAAAAGACAGATACAACATTGACTCATTTGTTTCAGAAAGTTGTTCCTGAGGTACCTGACAAAGTGACTGACTGATATTGTGTACGTAAAAAGAATGATCTTTTATATCGTCTTTTTCCTAAAGATGAACAGGTGGTGGAGCAGATTGTCGTTCTATGTCGTTACGTGACACTGTTTTGCATACTGCACATGATTCCATGTTTTCGGTCATTGTGGAGTCAAACGTACTCTTCAACGTGTGTTGTCTTCATTTTTTTGGCCTGGTTAGTGTGCAAGTTTCAAAATATTGTCAATCATGTGATGTCTGTCAGAAAACAATTCCCAAAGGTCGTATACCATTTGCACCTTTGCAGAGAATGCCAGTCATTACTGAACCATTCAGTCGTGTTTGTATTGATTGGTTGGTCCATTTCATGTTTCCAGTTCTGGTTTTCATTATGTGCTCACTGTCATGGATGTTGCTACCAGGTATCCTGAGGCTATACCTTTGAAAAAGATTGATACCATTTCTGTGGCAGAAGCATTACTTTCTATTTTTTTTTCCAGATGGGAATTCCTGATGAAATATTATCTGACTTGGGTACTCAGTTTGTGTCAGATCTCATGAAAGAAATATTTCGTTTACTTTCAATTTCTGCATGTACTACATCTCCATACCATCCACAGTCAAATGGGCTCGTGGAAAGATTTAATGGTACTTTCAAGATGATGTTGAAAAAAGTTTCTAAGGAAAGACCATCAGACTGGGATCGATACATTCCAGCCATACTTTTTTTTGCTTACAGAGAATTGCCGAACGAGAGCACAGGTTTCTCTCCTTTTTGAGTTGCTTTTTGGTCGTTCACCAAAAGGACCTATTAGCATCCTGTCAAAGTCATGGTCTGGGGACAATGTGTCTCAAGAAAAAAAAAATGTTTTTGATTATGTTTTTAATTTACAAAATCGTATAGCAGATGCATGTCGTATTGCCCAAGAAAATGCTTACAGCAGTGCAACTACGCATAAAAAGTATGCTGATCGTGGAGCAAAGATGCGTGTGTTTTCTGTGGGTGACAGTGTGTTGGTGCTTTTGACAGATGACAAGAGAAGAAGATGCATGTGATGTGGAAAGGACCATTCGTCATCATTGAAAAATGTTCTGATGTTAATTACAGGATTGATATGAATGGTGTGAAGAAAATTTTCCATGTTAACATGTTGAAAAAGTACTTTCACAGATCTGATGTTATGATCAACAAAGTTGCTGTTCCTGATGATAAGATTTCAGCGTTGGCATGTGACATTTCAGGTGTGTTACCAATGGATTGTGTGACAGAACATTTACAACCTGTTGACAAGCCTTCTGTGTTTCACAAGGTGCCTGTAATTCATGAAACTGCTGTTGGTGTGGTTCAGGACACTGGTGGTGATGTTATTCAACTGCCTACATTATCCTTAAAAGGTGAAACTTACGAGGATGTCAAGATCAACGAGGACTTGAAACCGTCTCAGGTGACTCAACTAAAGTGTTTACTACAGGATTATACAGATATACTTACAGACAAGCCAGGATCTGCAGTTGGTGTTGAACCTCATAGGATACGGTTGACAACAGAGATGTTCCTGTACGAATGAAGTCGTATCCTTTACCTTGCAAAAAAAAAAAGCAAATTATTGAAAGAGAAGTACAGGTCATGTTGGATCTTGGGGTCCATTGAAAAAATCAAGTTCTCCATATGCGGCTCCTGTGGTGCTGGTTTCAAAACCAGATGGTTCAGTCAGATTTTGTATTGATTACAGGGCTTTAAACAAAGTGACTGTTTTTGATTCTGAACCAATACCTGATGTGGAGGATTTGTTTTGTCAACTGAGTCAAGCCAAGTATTTTGTGAAATTGATCTGACCAAAGGTTATTGGCAGATACCGATGAGTGATGAAGATAAAGAAAAGACAGCTTTTCAGACACCATTTTGGGCTTTTTCATTTTTTGCGAATGCCTTTTTGGTTTGCAGAATGCACCGGCAACTTTTGCTAGAATGATGAGACAACTCAGGTTGCATGAACTGTGTGCTGTCAGTTTTTTTTTGATGATATTTTGCTGGCTTCACAAACATGGAGTGATCTACTGAGATGTTTGAAAAATGTTTTTGAAAGACTCCGTTCTTTTGGTTTGACAGCAAGGCCATCAAAAATCATGGCGGGTTTTCAAAAACTGGAGTTTTGGGGCATACAATTGCTGTGGGTTCGATGCAGCCAGAAAAGAAGAAAATGGAAAAGATTTTGGCAATCAAAACCCCATGTTCAAAGAAACAGGTTCGTTCGCTTCTTGGTTTGTTATCTTATTACAGGCGTTATGTCCCCAACTT
>JADBJO010000159.1:377564-380064 GCA_016801955.1 Conus betulinus
GAAAGAGAGGAGAGAAGAGAGAGAGGAGAGAGAAAGAAACACACAAACAGCAGACGGAAGGACAGACAGAGGAAGGGACAGACTGGCAGAGAGGTAGAGAGACAGACAGACAGAAAGACAGACGAACAGACACCAGCAAGGTACAGACGGAGCGTTTCAGATGAGGATTTCATGAGAGGGAGGGATGGACAGACGGATGGACGTTAAATGATTGATGAGAGCAGTCTATGGTTCTCACACACACAGGAGAGAGAGAGAGAGAGAGAGAGATAGAGAGAGAGGAGAGAGAGAGAGAGAGAGATACTTCTTGCTAATCTCAAGTTTAATCATGGTCACCGCTTCACTTGCATGAAGGAAGCATACACATGTTGATGCAGGACAGAAAATAGAAAGGTTTTTCTGCCCGACCCGGCTCCTACCCAGAGTTGAGTTTGCTGCGGACTCAGTTGGGAAGACTGGGACCACACAGTCGAGTTTCATCCACTTAATGGATGCGTTTCTGAGAGTGTTGCTCAAATTTCTGACCAACACTGCAGGTGTCTGTATCTCTCGGGGCTCTGGGTTGACGCCGGGATATATTATGAAAGGAAGCGTAGAGTACAGCCCTGTCATGTAGTCTCAGACCGAAATGGAAATCCGTAGCATCATCTTAATCATCCTCATTCTCATCGATCAGCATTAAAAAAAAAAAAGTCTCAAAATTCTGTGGCCCTTCATGCCCTGCTCTCATGGTGACCTCAGTTTCGATGTCTCTCCACGTCTGTGGCCTTGGTTTGGTTCCGTCGGGGTCACGGTATCGGCGAGTCCATGGGGGCTGTCGTTGGACGGACGTGGTGGCGCCCCTCCGGAGGGAGAGCTCACTCACGCCGGCTCCGCGACTAAGCAATTATTGTCGTCAGTAGGGGGCTTAGTAGGTGGTGTCCTGCGTATGTTAGATCAGAACAGGCGCCACTGAACACCACTGAAGTGACTCGGCAGCAGTGCAGTGTCTCCTCCGGTGGGTTGCCTCCTGACGACTTGACATTGACTGCTGCCTGTGGATTGCCGGTGCCGGGGCTGCGGCGGGGCCGACCGGGGCCGTGGCTGTCGCGCGCGTGCGCGCGCGCGCGCCAATCAACATGCGTTTACAGCCGATGCGCTCCGTTGGGAGAGCACGCTTGAGTTCTCGGCAGTAGGGAGAATGACGTATGTCTGCAACACGCATGACAAGTTAACGTATTAAACCGTGACGATCTCATCTGGATATAGCACAGCAGCGGAGCATGGTCAAAGAAATGGAAATCATCGGGGTTCCTGACCTCTCCATTTCGGCAACCCGCTCGTCAGAGTTATCTTCCTTCCCAGTCAAGATCTCTGAGAGGAGAGGGACGGGAAGTCGTGTTGATGGCACAGACAGGCGTCTCGGATGAGCGCAGACGGATTTGAGAGCAGACGAAAAGGGTGATCCGTGGATTCACAAGATGTGTGAGACGTCACCATCGCAGTTACAGCCTGAAAATGATTGGTTAGGCCGTTGATCTGTGGCAAGCTGATCTACGATCTCATTCCACGGTAAGCTTACTGTCAGAGGAGATTGTTTTCAGAAGGCTCATGTAGACATACTGTGTTTCAGGGCGTATGTTATGTTTGTCGCGCGTCATCACATGCGTCACCGGAGCTGCTGACGTCACTGCCCAGCTTCCACTGTCCTTACTTAACATTGTTTAAGAAAAAAAAAAGAGGATTGTATACTTTAAGCGATCTTTGGGGAACGAGGCTTTACCGAGACGTCCATTTCTCTCTGTACTGGGGACGTAACAGCGGAGGCTCTCTCTCCTGCTACGTCGTGTTTATCCTTCGATTTACGGAATCGAGGAAGCTAGCCACCAAGTTCGTGCACTTCCCACCCCACTCATCATTCTGCTCCTCATCCTCAGCCCACGGTCTCCCGACCCCCCTCATCCCCACCCACATTCACCTTGCCAGTTTACTACTTGTCATTTTGCCCTTTTCTGCTGCTTTGCTCAGACGTTTCCTTGTTTTTGCCCGTTTTCCTGGATTTTTTTTTTTCACATTTGTGTGTGTGTGTGTGTGTGTGTGTGTGTGTGTGTGTGTGTGTGTGTGTGTGCGTGCATGCGTGTGTGTGTGTGTGTGTGTGTGTGTGTGTGCGCGCGCGCGCATTTTCCTACTGTTTACTCGCTTTATTCTACTTTTTTGTCCTAAGTGTCTACTTTTCTTTGCATTTTTTCTCTTCCCTGTGTGTTCTAGATTTCCGTACTTTTCCCATCTTTTCCTTGCTGCTTCTCCCCTGTGTGTTCTACATTTCCGTACCTTTTCCTTCTTTTTTTCCCCTGTGTGTTTACATTTCCGTACCTTTTCCTTCTCCCCTGTGTGTTCTACATTTCTGAATTCTTTCCTTCTTTTCCTTGCTGTTTCTCACCTGTTTCTCACTGTTCCTTGCCTTTTCCAAAATGTCTATATGATCCTTCTTCTTTTTTTCCCCCTACCCTTTTCAGGCTCT
>JADBJO010000159.1:385064-387564 GCA_016801955.1 Conus betulinus
CATTCACCCACTCAAGCACATACTGTTAGTTAGGCAGAATTATCTACCACTGCAGATTTGAATGCTTATCTCACCTTTTTTTCAATCTAAGACATAACAGCAAGCTTTGTTTATAATTGAATATTTCTTGCAGTCATTGCAACACCAAGCTGCTCTGTTCATTTTTCTGACAAGGCAGAAACACATCCAGGAGGTGGGAAAACGGGGAACATCATCCCCCCCCCCCCCCCCCCCACACACACACACACACACACACACACACAGAGCTGACTACCCAAGGCCGAGCCGGCATGGACCCTCGACGCATCTGCCGTCGCCGTTCTTTCATGAGGCGTTGCTCCTGGGCGAAGTCGATGGGCTGGTCGTTGTCCGGGATGTTGTACAGGGGCGGGGCGGGGGCGCCCTGACCGCTGCCCCCGCCCCGGCGTAACTCTTCCTCCTCGCGCGCAACAGCTTGGGCAACGGAAGGCTGGGGAAGTTCATCTCGATGAGTCAGACGACGACGAGGACCAGGACGACGAAGAGATTCTCGTGATGACGATGATAATTATGGAGCAGAATGTTGTAAGGGTCTCAGTCTCGGTTTGACAAGCGAAAGTTTGTCCTTGTGTTGCACGTTGATGTTGTGTTAGCCAGCGGGCGCTTACCCACTATGAATCCCCGCGCTGTCGACGCGTTGCGCTGGTTCATGGGTCATTTAAAGCTCGACTTCTCATACGAAGGCGTGTTGTTTTCTTGCGTTCTTATCGCAAGCAGGAGTCTGGTAGACTCCTCTACGAAGACGACCCAGGCGATGACCACGATATCATGATAAACTGTACGTCGAAAGTTAATCCTCAGCTCCCGAAATAAACACCCTCCTCAAAAGAAAAAAAAAATGGAATGTCTAATTAAACAGGTCTTGACAACAATGACAGACCAGTTTTTTTTTTTCTTTAAAGAGTTGAAGAGTTGGAGAACTTCGTATGTCACGAAAATGGATGGACGATTTTAACTGTCGTGTCCGTTACATTAGGGATTCACTGCAGACACGACACCCTAGGCTGAGATTCGTGTAACTTGCTGGAGGAGGAAGGGCACCAGACACACTGGAGTTTTTCTGTTATCGTAAGAAGAATGTATTCCATATAATATCTTCAATATTCATTCCTTGTGAGATTTTCTCCTTTCACGAATAAAGGACCACCTCTTGAACAGACATTTCATAAAGATATGTTCACATAAAACACACCCTACCCCTGTCCCCTCTTCCATCCCACAACACACACATACACACACAACACACACACACACACACACACACACACACACCGATTATGAAAGCATGCACGCACATGCACACGTTTGCAGACTTGCACATATTCGTAAGCACATAGGAAAACACAAGACTTTTTTATAAATTCTCTCTCTCTCTCTCTCTCTCTCTCTCTCTCTCTCTCTCACCACACCACACACACACACACACACACACACACACACACACACACACACACACACACACACACACACACGCACGCACACACACACGCGCGCGCGCGCGCGCACATGCGCATCTGGCATAGCCCGCACGCACGCAGTGACGCATACATCTACAAGACTGCTTAAGAATACATCTTGGGAAGAAATATTTTCACTGGCTAAAAGAATCGTACATCTCAATAGCATCTGGAAGAAACAGCCGGATAATTCTTCATTACACACACCCTAATACTGTTACCTAGCCACTCTCCCCCAACCCATCTCCCTGGCCCCTAAAGATTATGATGAATTTTCATGTGCATGGCAGTTAAATCACAGGAGACAACTGTGAACATTACTCCGACCATAGAACTTAATTTTTAAAAAAATCACACTGGGTTTTATAACACTCTTTGTGCCACAACGACACTACACGGACAAATCGCGTCGATGCTTCTGTGTACTTATCCATCACCAAGAAGCGATCGATTACCTTTTACACTGCCTTGCCTCAGCCTGAGCGCGTATGCAGTTGTGGCTAGTGAGCATGAACTTGAAAGGCCAGGAAAGCACCTGCGCACTGAAACAGACCCACGCACCTGCAGCTTGAACCATGACAGAGCGGTCTGAAATGGTGACAGAAGGGCGAACGGTCGTACACTCCGTTCAGAGACTGTGTGGTGAGGGATGAATAAATGGTAATGTGAAGGGAGGGAGGGAGGAGATAGAGGGAAAGGGGGTGGGAAGGAAGGAGAAAGAGGGGGGACAGAGAGGGGGGAAAGAGAGAGAGAGGGGGAGAGAGAGAGAGGAGAGAGGGAGAGAGAGAGAGAGGATAGAGGGAAAGACAGGAGAGAGAAGAGAAAGAGAGAGAGAGAGAGAGAGAGAGAGAGAGAGAGAGAGAGAGAGACAGACAGACAGACAGACAGACAGACAGAGAGTTCTTGCCTGTTTAAATGTTCTTTTTCATTCTCACAGGCAGCCATCAGTACTTTAATCCTGGCTTCCACCAGGATTATGTAATCGATTTCTTCACGTCTTCACG
>JADBJO010000159.1:392564-402564 GCA_016801955.1 Conus betulinus
GGTTGTTTTTTTTTCTTCTCCGTAAGCCAAAATCCATCTCTTCATTTTTTTTTGGCTTGCTTCACACTGTCCTCTTCAATTCCTGCCGTTAAGTTATTGGGACATCGAAGACATTCTGGTGATGTTCTGTGCTTCATAAGGAAAGAGTTAGAAGAATATGTGACAAAAAAAAAATAGATGCAAATTATTCAAATATTCTTTTATTTAGAGTAGATAATCATTGTTTGACCTATCTAAAGGCATAATATATGTTTGTGTTTATGTGCAATCAGAGGGTTAACTTTTTTTATATACAATTTTTGACGTTGATAACGGTATTAAAGTTGGAAGATTGTCTCAGAGACTGCATCGTCACGTTAGGGGATGATTAACAGCAGAACGTCGAATACTTCGCCGAGCTTCATTTCCCGCGAGACTATACCACTTTACAAAAGCGCTTCCGTAAATTTTGGAAGACAGTCATAAGACAAGGTTTTTAATCCTTACGGTAAATGTTTACCAGATTTATGTACTGCTTTAAATTTGTGCATATTGAACGGTATATGTGATGGCGACCTCCATGGTTGCTGCACGTACATTTGCGACGTCGGCAGCAGTGTTGCTGATTATTTTGTGATGTCATGCGATTTGTTCTTGATTCTATGTCGTTTTTGTAATATGTCTGTTTTTAGAAAGAATTGACTCCGATCATATGGCTGTAAGGATGTCCTTGCGTTTACCAAATGGAAACACTCCTGTTCCAAAAAAAGAAGAGAGATATGCTTTTGACAAATTTGTCTGGAATGCAGAAAATGCAGCGTTTTACTTGAATTCTATCAAAATCTGAAGATGCAAATGTATGTCTGAATGCCGCCATTGATTTAGTTGATGTCGATGTCAACGAAGCGCTTTCCATGTTTAATGAATGTATTAAAAATGCTGCAACGTGTATGAAAAAAAAACGTATTGTGGTCAATGATAGGTTTAAAAATCATAGGATTGGTATGATAAGGAATGTAGTGTAAAGAAAAGAACGGTTCTGATGTTACATAAAATATGGCGGTGCACACTGGATGCAAGTGATCGTGTGAATATTGTGTAAGTAGACGAGAGTACAAAAACCTACTGAAAATGAAGGAAAAGATTTCTAATAATAGTATTGTTAAATCTTTAGTCGAGTCTGTACAAAATCAGCAGGAATCTTGGAGTAATGTCAACAGAATTTCTCCTAAACGTAGGTACATAAGGAATGATATTACAATCGATGATTGGTTTCAACATTTTTTAAAACATTACTTGAAAAGAAAGCCGACAGTTTTGATTCAACTGGCGTCTTAAGTGATACCGTAAAGGTAATAATAATGATAATAACTATGTTTTTTAATCGTCCCATCTCTAAAGAAGAAATCCTTCTTGCATTGAAGGAACTCAAACCTGGTTAATCTGCTGGACCAGATGAAATAAATTGGTGAGCTCCTTAAATATGCATGTGATGACATTATTGATTTTTTTCTCAAAATGTTTAATGCTTTGTTTGACAAAGGGTTTTTTTTCCGTCGTGTAACTGGAGCGAGTCTCTTATCCTACCACTATACATAAAAGGAGACGCAAACAACCCTACTAATTATAGAGGCATTGCTTTAAGTGATATCAGCAGTAAATTTTATGGTACTGTCATCAATAGTAGAATTCAAGCGTGGGAACAGAAAATATACACAAGCAGGACTTAAAAAGGGCTACTCAACAAGTGACCACATGTTCACGCTCTTGGCTTTCATACAGACGCAACTTGCTGCTAATAAAAAAAAAACTGTATGTTGCTTTTGTTGACTTTCAAAAAGCCTTTGATTCAGTAAATCGTAACTTCCTTTGGCCAATTTTACTGAAGAATGGGATACGAGGAAAACTGTTTAAATGTATCCAGAGCTTGCACAAAGACATGGGAGCTTGAATTAAGATTGGAAACAGATTGTCGGATGTTATTAACTGTACTGTTGTTGTGTTAAACAGGGTGATGTATGTAGCCCGGTATTGTTTTCTTTATATATACATGAATTAGCTCTGGAAGTGTAAGGAAAGGAAGGCATGGAGCATGATTTTTTACCTGACGGTTTTGAATGGTTTATCTTACTGTTAGCTGACGATGTCATTTTAATGTCTGAAACTATCGTTGGACGACAGACCCAGCTATCTGCTTAAAAATGATTCATTGGAAATACTCCTAAAAATTTTGATGCTAGAATACAGCCTATTGTTCAGTAGGGGGCAGAGCTGTGGGGTTTGGAAAAAGCTGCTGAACATTGTGAAAAAATACATTTGCGTGCTTTGAAACGTTTTCTTGGTGTAGACAGATGTACACCAAATGACTTAGTTTATGGCGAAACCAACGGATATCCGATTACAGTCAATTCTGTCCCTTTGATGTGTAAAGTATTGGTCGGATATCCGATTACAGTCAATTCTGTCCTTTGATGTGTAAAGTATTGGTTAAGCTTATCAGCATGGAAGAAAACAGACTGCCATACAAAGCATATTTGACACTGTTGCATTTTGATGCTAAAGGTAAACATAACTGGGCAACCAATGCGAAGTTACGTTTGTTCAAATTTGGTTATGGTCATGTTTGGGTTAATCAGGGAGTAGGAAATGTTCAAATGTTTATTCGTAGTTTCAGACAAAGACTGACTGATTGCAGCTGACTGGACTGGCAAACACTACACAAACCAGTCAACGATTTAAAATGTACTCTTTGTTGAATGGGATACCTCACTCTGTTAAGGCATACATAACTCTGAAATTAAGCTGATCTTTGAAATAGATCACATCTAAGTTCCGATTTGGAGTATCAGAAATAAGAGTTCATTACCTAAGATGCGGGGCTCATACCGATCATGCTTTAATATGTCCACTGTGCAGAAAATCAAAGGAAGACGAAGTACATTTTGTTTTAGTATGCCCAGCTATTCAGAATATTTAGAGAAAAGTATATTCCGGAAAAATATTATACGCAGCCCTGTCTCTTCCACTTGTGTATGCTGATGGCTTCTACCAATGAAAATGTTGTGAAAAATGTCAGTCTTTTTCTTTATCACGCCTTTAAAGTAAGAGACGTATTGTGTTCTGAGCACAGTTTGATTCTTCTTCTTCTTCTTGTTATGTTTGTGTGTGATACCATTTAGTGCATTTTTCTTTGTCTTGAATTGTTTGAATGTGCCGCATTCCCCTTCATATAGGGGCAATGGCCAATGTATATAAATAAACCATTTTCATTCATCTCTCTCTCTCTCTCTCTCTCTCTCTCTCTTTCAGACGCACGCATGCGTAAGCGTGCATGTGTATGTCCTCACACACACACACACACACACACACACACACACCCACACACACACACACCTCCCCCCCCCACCTCACCCCTCCCCCCCCTCCTCACTCCTCCTCCCCCAGTCCCTGCCCAGCTGGCCATAGCTACAGGGCCGACAAACGATAAGAACCCACCCAGCACAGCAAGGGCTGATAAACGATAAGAACCTACACAGAACAGCAAGGGCTGACAAACATGATAAGAACCCACACACAGCACAGCAAGGGCTGATAAACGATAAGAACCTACACAGTACAGCAAGGGCTGAGAAACGATAAGAACCTACACAGCACAGCAAGGGCTGATAAACGATAAGAACCCACACAGAACAGCAAGGGCTGATAAACGATAAGAACCCACACACAGCACAGCAAGGGCTGATAAACGATAAGACCCACACAGCACAGCAAGGGCTGATCAACGATAAGAAACCACACAGCACAGCAAGGGCTGACAAATGATAAGAACCCACACAGCACAGCAAGGGCTGATAAACGATAAGAACCTACACAGCACAACAAGGGCTGATAACCGATTAGAACCTACACAGCACAGCGAACTGTCTGGCCTGTTCGGCCTCCAGCTGATGGTCATGCTCCATTTAACACGGTCTGACTAAATCATTAGAATGTAGCGGCACACGCGCATTTTTCTTGTGCGTGCCAGAAAATGGAGTGGTGGAGTCTGAGAGAGAGAGAGAGAGAGAGAGAGAGAGAGAGAGAGAGAGAGAAGGGAAGAGAAGAGAAAGAGAGAGAGAGAGAGAGAGAGAGAGAGAGAGAGAGAGAGAGAGAGAGAGACAGGGCGAGAAAGAAGAGAGAGACACAGACATGCAGATAAAAGATGTGGACAAGGTACACATTCAGTTGGACTACGGCAAAGGAGAAGGAACGCGAGTAAGTGCTGAAGCGAGTGAGCGCATAGGAAAGCGAGAAAAAGAGCGCGTGCGGGACACACACACACACACACACACACACACACACACACACACACACACACACACACACACACACACACACAGACACAGAGAGAGAGAGAGAGTAGAGAGAGAGAGAGAGAGAGGAGAGAGAGAGAGAGACAAAGAAGATCAGAGAGAGAGAGAGAGAGAGAGAGAGAGAGAGAGAGAGATGAGAAGAGAGATCAGAGAGAGAGAGAGAGAGAGAGAGAGTGAGAGAGAGAGAAGAGAGAGAGAGAGAGAGAGATGCAAACAGATTGAAAACAGTTCAGGAGTCGGAGACATTGAAAGGCACAATTCGCAAACCAGACAGATAGATGCAATACACAGAAACCGATTCGGGTCAATACCGAAGGTAGCGATAACCAGAAGCAGCCGAATAAGGCGGTAAACGAAGGTAGATGGATTCGCACGCAAATGGAAGCAGATGGATGGGAACAACACACAAACGCAGGTGGGTGAGCAAGTGAAATGGAAGCAAAGATACACAAAATGCACAAGATACAAATGCACGATACAAAGAGGCAGATAGATGGCACAATACAGAGGGGCAAATACACAGATGCACACAGATGGGTACAATACACAGGGGCAGATAGATCGGTACAATACACAGATGAATGGACACAATATGCATGGGCATAATACACAGAGGCAGATAGATGGGTACAATACACAGAGGCAGAGAGATGGGCACAATACACAGATGGGCAAAACACACAGTCAGATGGATGGGCACAAATCAGATGCAGATGGGCATAACACAGAGGCATGGACAGATGGGCGACAATGCACAGAGGGAGATAGGTGGACACAAAATAGATGGGCACAAGGCAAGGGCACAGAGGCAGATGGGTGGGACACAAAATAGATGGGCACAATGTACAGAGGCAGATAGATGCCACAATACACAGAGGCAGACAGACACAGAGAGGCAGACAGATGGCCACAATACACAGAGGCAGACTGATGGCCACAATACACAGAGGCAGACAGATGGCCACAATACACAGAGGCAGACAGATGGCCACAATGCACAGAGGCAGACAGATGGTCACAATACACAGAGACAGACAGATGGCCACAATACACAGAGGCAGACAGATGGGCACAATACACAGAGGCAGACAGATGGGCACAACGCACAGAGGCAGACAGATGAACACACCACAAACAAACAGACAGACGGACACCCATTCAAAGAGCCAGAGATGGACACAGTATACGGAGACAGACGTGTGGACAACACATGAAGGCAGACAGACGGATAATATATGGAGGTAGACAGATGGACACAGCACACAGGAGCAGACAGATAGACACCACACACAGGAGCAGACCGACGACACCACACACAGGAGCAGACCGGGGGGGGGGGGGGGGGGGGGGATGATGAAAACCGAGGATCTCAGGGCATATGTCAGTGTGACCGCCAGACGTGTTCTGCCCCCCTGAGGTCAAACTTCAACCGTGTCACAGGAAGACTCCCACACTTCCTGCTATGACGTAATGTCAGTAACAGAAAGGACGCCCACTCGGCAAAAAGTCCATGGTCCTTCCGCCCCCAGCGTGATGTCGATGGGTGTTAACAAGTCTAGGCTGTGTATATTAGTGCACGGGAGTTTGTCTAGTGCGTAGGGGAGAGCTGGTGGGAGGGGAGGGAACTGAAGAGAGAGAGAGAGAGAGAGAAAGAGAGAGGGGTGGTGGTGGTAGGGGACACAGAGAGAGAGACACACAGACAGACAGACAGACAGACGGACAGAGAGACAGACAGACAGAGAAGAAGAAGAAGAGAGATAGACAGACAAAGAGAGAGGCGGGTACTGGGACTAAGAGAAGGACCTACACACAGCATGACAGTTATCTCGCACTCACGCCCTCGACCCCACGTATGAACTCCGCTGTATCCCGGCTAATGGCATTTATGCAGCAACCCATGGCATCTGTCCTATCAGCTCCACCGAGAGGGTGGGAGCGATGGTGGAGTGAGGAAGGGGGTAGGAACGCTCAGAGCAATGGAGAATGTAATCCCAAGAAAAGATGAAGTCTGGACCACATTCCCCACCGCCGACGGACGTGTTCCGTCACTTGAAATCAACGTCCCGCCTGGTCACAAAACTTACACCCCTGCCGGCTGCGGAAAGGGGCTGACGCTTGATAAGAGTGTATGTACGTTTGCGCATCTGTACCCTTCGGTCTGAACTTGATGCCGGCACTCCTCGGCGCACGGTCTTGATCGGAGATTTTGCTATAAATCTCGAGGATCTGCGATTTTGCTATAGCATCAGACAGCTGGGATTTTGCTGTAAGAATCGGAGAGCTGGGATTTTGCTGTAAATATCGGACACCTGGGATTTTGATATAACACTCGTAAAACTTGGACTTTGCTATAAATACTGATCTGGGATCTTGCTATAAAACTAGACAGCTGGGATTTTGGTATTAAAATTGAAGGGCTGTAATCTTGTTTATAAAATTCGGAGAGCCAGGATTTTCCTATAAAAATACAACTGTGATCATGCCATAGAATTCAGAGAACTGGGCCTTTGCTACTAAAATCGATTAAAATCGGAGACCTGGGATTTTGCTATAAAAAGCACAGCTGGGGTTAAGCTATAAAAGCTAAAGACCTGGAATTCTGCTGAAAAAAAAAAAATTGGAGATCTGCGATTCTGCTGTAAAAAAAAAAAAAAAAAAAAAAGAAATCCGATAAGTGGAATTCTGCTATAAAAATCGAAGATTTGGGATATTGTTATAAATCTCGAACAGCTGGGGTCGGAGCTGGGAGGTGACATTATCGGCAGAAGACGCCTAGGTGGCAGACATGCACAGGGCGGCGCAGTCTACCTTCCTCGCACAATCAGTGACGAGGGATTCAGCACGTGTCTCTCTGGGGGACGGCTCTTGGGGCTGTGGGCACAGTTTGACAACGAGGCGCTACCGGTCCGCTCCAACCCCCCCCCCCCCCCCCCCCCCCCGTTTAAGGGAGGGAGTGATGAGAATGTCCCTTACGGTTGCAGAATGGACGTGGATCTTCGCAGCGGCTTGGCGACTGCTGTCCTGCCTGTTTCCTGAGTCGGTCTCAAGGGGAACAGGACCGTTACCACTCAACATGAAGACGGCCGCCCGGTAGTCCTGAAGACGGCCTTGGAGGGAGGGCAACGAGGCTAGACACCATCATCACCCAGACACACGTCTGGGACGACTGGCAACGTGTGAAGAAAACACCGACTACAAACAAGTAAACAACTTGGCCCAGGCTCCTGCCTGAGGGAAAACACTACTTTGAATGCCTCCTTCCCAAACCAAAAATCGCCCAAGGCTGCCAGCTTCCACGTCAGCTAGACAATTGTCCCTATGTGCTGCGTCTTGCTGGCTGTGAGGACGTTAAACTCAACCACTAACGGTCGAAAACAAAAAAAAAAAAAAAGGTCACGTGGTCGGAGGTATGCCGTTGACACGAGCATTTTTTTTACTTCCAGTAAGTCCGGACTGAGCGCGAGCCCGAGAGCTTACATGAGGACGCGGTGACCGGCAAAGTGGTCGTGCTCTGCTCTGTGTTATGGCCATGAAAGGTGGGCAGGGAGCGGGGGGCTTTCTGTACTCGTTCTAAAAATCTCTGGATTCGTGCCAAAGAGAGAGAGAGAGAGAGAGAGAGAGAGAGACAGAGAGAGAGACAGAGAGAGAGAGACAGAGAGAGACAGAGAGAGAGAGAGAGACAGAGACAGAGAAAAAGATAGACAAAATATAGTCAAAAAACCCAGAGCCAGGCCCTGCTCCATGCCCTGCTCTTTGGCCCTGCTCTTTGGCCCTGCTCGTTGGCCCTGCTCATGCCCTGCTCATGGCCCTGCATGGCCCTGCTCTTGCCCTGCTCTATGGCCCTGCTCCATGCCCTGCCTATGGCCCTGCTCTTTGGCCCTGCTCTATGGTGCCCTGCTCTATGGCCCTGCTCTTTGGCCCTGCTCTATGGCCCTGCTCCATGCCCTGCTCTATGGCCCTGCTCCATGCCCTGCTCTATGGCCCTGCTCTATGGCCCTGCTCTATGGCCCTGCTCTATGCCCTGCTCTTTGGCCCTGCTCCATGGCCCTGCTCTTTGGCCCTGCTCCATGGCCCTGCTCTTTGGCCCTGCTCTATGGCCCTGCTCTATGGCCCTGCCCTGCTCTATGGCCCTGCCTGCTCTATGGCCCTGCTCTATGGCCCTGCTCTATGGCCCTGCTCCATGCCCTGCTCTATGGCCCTGCTCTCTATGGCCCTGCTCTATGGCCCTGCTCTATGGCCCTGCTCTTTGCCCTGCTCCTGCCCTGCTCTATGGCCCTGCTCCATGCCCTATGGCCCTGCTCATGGCCCTGCTCTATGGCCCTGCTCTATGGCCCTGTCTCCATGCCCTGCTCTATGGCCCTGCTCCATGCCCTGCTCTATGGCCCTGCTCCATTGCCCTGCTCTATGGCCCTGCTCTTTGGCCCTGCTGCTCCATGGCCCTGCTCTATGGCCCTGCTCCATGGCCCTGCTCTTGGCCCTGCTCTATGGCCCTGCTCTATGCCCTGCTCTATGCCCTGCTCTATGGCCCTGCTCTATGGCCCTGCTCTTATGCCCTGCTCTATGCCCTGCTCCATGCCCTGCTCTATGGCCCTGCTCCTTCCATGCCCTGCTCTTTGGCCCTGCTCCATGCCCTGGCCCTGCTCCATGCCCTGCTCTCCCTGCTCCATGCCCTGCTCTATGGCCCTGCTCCATGCCCCTCTGCTCTACGGCCCTGCTCCATGCCCTGCTCTATGGCCCTGCTCCATGCCCTGCTCTATGGCCCTGCTCCATGCCCTGCTCTATGGCCCTGCTCTATGGCCCTGCCATGGCCCTGCTCTATGCCCTGCTCCATGCCCTGCTCTATGGCCCTGCTCCATGCCCTGCTCCATGCCCTGCTCTATGGCCCTGCTCCATGCCCTGCTCTATGGCCCTGCTCCATGCCCTGCTCTATGGCCCTGCTCCATGCCCTGCTCTACGGCCCTGCTCCATGGCCCTGCTCTATGGCCCTGCTCCATGCCCTGCTCTATGGCCCTGCTCCATGCCCTGCTCTATGGCCCTGCTCCATGGCCCTGCTTTTCCTATGCCCTGCTCTATGGCCCTGCTCTTGGCCCTGCTCTATTGGCCCTGCTCTATGGCCCTGCTCTATGCCCTGCTGCTCCATGCCCTGCTCTACGGCCCTGCTCCATGGCCCTGCTCTATGGCCCTGCTCCATGGCCCTGCTCTATGGCCCTGCTCCATGCCCTGCTCTATGGCCCTGCTCCATGCCCTGCTCTATGGCCCCCCTGCTCTATGGCCCTGCTCCATGCCCTGCTCTATGGCCCTGCTCCATGCCCTGCTCTACGGCCCTGCTCCATGCCCTGCTCTACGGCCCTGCTCCATGGCCCTGCTCTATGCCCTGCTCCATGCCCTGCTCTATGGCCCTGCTCCATGCCCTGCTCTATGGCCCTGCTCCATGCCCTGCTCTATGGCCCTCCTCCATGCCCTGCTCTATGGCCCTGCTCCATGCCCTGCTCTATGGCCCTGCTCTATGGCCCTGCTCTATGGCCCTGCTCCATGCCCTGCTCTACGGCCCTGCTCCATGGCCCTGCTCTATGCCCTGCTCTATTAAGGCCCTGCTCCATGCCCTGCTCTATGCCCCTGTTCTATGGCCCTGCTCCAGGCCCTGCTCTATGGCCCTGCTCTATGAACCT
>JADBJO010000159.1:410064-432564 GCA_016801955.1 Conus betulinus
CAGCTGTTTTCTTACGGTATCTTCACATATTTTCACCCTCTCCACATTGTGACACGAGGTAGAGTTCACACCTGTAACACGTGGCAAAAACCAGCTGCATCCAATCTTTGTCCGAGGCATCTTCTCTGAATAGAAAGCGAAAGGCTGAAAATGAGCTCACTGATTCCATCACACGAGAGAAGACAAGCCTTCTACACACGCCTGACACCTGTTTTGTTTGTTGTTCAACTCTTCTGTTTTCTTCTTCAGTTTATTTTGGGGGCCGCTGGAGGGAGGGGGTACGGGCTGGGGGAGGGGAGGAGTGGGGGAGAGGGGGCTGATGGCGCTCGTTTTGGCCTTGGGCTTCAAAATAATCGCAGATTTCGGCCATATGTTTTGGAAAGGTTATCTTGGTTTTCCTTTTTTTTTTTTTTTCGCGTGTCTGTTGTTTTACAGTGAAATCGGACTCTATTTGCACTCTTCAACAGGCTTGTTTATACGACACCGAAAACGCCAAATGAGCTGGGCACGTGAGCGAAAATGAAAAATTTGGATGGTTTATAGAAACGTGGGTTTTTTTTGTTGTTGTTGATGTTGTTATCTTTTATTTTTAACTGCCAAAGTAAACACTCGGGAAAGAACTAAATATAAAAAAACGAAAACAGTGGGTTTCGTCGATTTTTTTCCCCCGCCTCCCCCCCCCCCCCCCCCCCCCCCCCCTGTCTCTCTCTCTCTCTCTCTCTCTCTCGCTCTCTCTCTCTCTCTCTCTCTCTCTCTCTCTCACAACACACACACACCACACTCTCTCTCTCTCTCTGCCTGTATCTCCATGTCTGTCTCCGTGTTTCTCTGTCTCTGTAAATGTCTCTGTCTCTCTCTTATTTGTCTGTCTGCCTGTCTGAATGTCTCTCTCTCTGTCTGCCTGTCACTCTCTCTCTCTCTCTCTCTCTCTCTCTCTCTCTCTCTCTCTCTCTCTCTCTCTCTCTCTCTCATCTATCTATCTATCTATCTCTCTCACACTCACAGAGAAGGAGAGAGGAACGAACGGTGGGAGTGAGGGTGGCAGGTAGGGATACAGAGAAGCAGACAGACAGACAATCAGACAGACAGAAAAGTTTGAGAGACAGACAGACAGACAGGCAGACAGGCAGGCAGACAGGCAGGCATGCAGGCAGAGAAACAGAGACAAAAGGAGACAGACACAGAAAATGAGCTAACGAGCGAGCGAGCGAGCGAGCGAGCGAGAGAGAGAGAGAGAGAGAGAGAGAGAGAGAGAGAGAGAGAGAGAGAGAGAGAGAGAGAGAGAGAGAGAGAGAGAGAGAGAGAGAGATTGGCGATTACTCGGCAGGTGGACATTACTGGAAGAAGAAGAAGAAGAGACAGACAGACAGGCAGACAGAGAGCGAGAGAGAGGGAGGGAGTGACAGACAGACAAACTGACAGATAGACAGAGAGCGAGAGAGAGAGGAGGGAGGAAGGGAGGGATAGACAACATAGACAGACAGACAGAGACAAAGACAGAGAGACACACAGACAGACAGTCACTTCGTAACCCTCCAGAGGAAAGAACGCAAGGACGGAGCAGAAACACAAAAACAGTTCCAGGGGCATTATCTGGATAGTTATTCTCAGAGCCAAGGCTACGCCCCACGATAAATCAAAGCCGTGCCCACCTCACAATGCACAGCCCAGGGGAGGCGACCGCGGCTCCCACAACAGCTAATAGATAACATGTCGAGTTAGCTTATTGACGACCTAGAATTCAAGCAATGAACAGCTTTTGACACCCCTCTCTCTCCCCCCCTTCCCCCTCCCCCCCCTCCGCCCCAATCCTACTCCCCCTCTCAGCCTCCTCGAGAGGATGGAGAGGAGGTATGGGGCTCGGGGGGAGGGGGGGGGGGGGGGGGGGGGGGGGGGGGGGGGTGGTGAATTTGAAGGGAGGGATAACGTGGTATCAGTTTTAAGATTTTTCGCAGGTGGGATGATTGACGGTATGCTGATGTTTTCCCCCACCGTCTGTCTCTCCTGCCTGCCTGCCTGCCTGCCTGCCTGCCTGCCTGTCTGCCTCTCTCTCTCTCTCTCTCTCTCTCTCTCTCTCTCTCTCTCTCTCTCTCTCTCTCTCTCTCATTCATATCGTTTAGCAGCTAGACTATAAAATCTTTCAGGCAGTAAAAAAAAAAAAATCGATCTGATCTAGGCATAACACATTTCTTTCATATTTTCCAATACAGTGACCCTGACAAAAAAAAAAATGCACTTCTGCCATGGCATCGGATTTTCCTCTCCGTCTTAAAAAAAAAAAAAAAAAAAAAAAAAAAAAAAAGAAGCCCCCCCCCCCCCCCCTTTCCTCCACTCCCCTTTCACCTCGAACCGAACGTCAAAGGTTTAGTCACAGGCCGTCTTGACTGATAAACAAAATGTAGGCAGAGAATCACATCCGTGACGATCATCATCGCTGAAAACAGGAAAAGATGCAGATTCCAGAACACTTCATAATTAAGTTATCGCCATGAAATCCGCCGTGAGAAACGCTCGCTGCATCTCAGAGAGACACGAAGTCTGTTTGGAACGCTGCCTGGTTAAAACAAAAAAAAAAATTAAGAAGTCTTTCCTTCTCCAATGACAATCTGTCTGCTGAACATCTACATAATGGTGGTCCCATTGCAAACTGTAGCACAAAGAACTATTAGGGAAAAAAAAACACAAAAACACAGAATCTAAAGATTTGCAGTTAATACATTTCGCGACTCCAAAACAATTATATTCCAAACTGACTTTCCCATACATCAGTGTACATGAGCTGCACAAGGAATTCTGCATTTCAGAACAGCCCACTTTTATGGTCTTAGACAGTGTGAACAAGCAAAATTTTGAAAAATGTTCCATCTGCTATTCCTGGACGCATTGTATGCACACACCCTGCACACGCACACACATACACACGCTCGTGCGCAAACTTGCACGAACGCACGCACACTTGCAGACACACACACACAAGTATACACACACATGCGCACGCATACACCCACGCATGCACACTCATGGACACACCCTTTGCAGATACACACAAATATACACACACATGTGCGCGCGCGCGCGCGCACGCAAGCTGACACACACACACATGTCACTCACACACACACACACACGCACACACGCGCGCGCGCGCGTGCACACACAGACACAGACACACACACACACACACACACACACACACACACACACACACACACACACACACACACACACACACACGTCTGGACCACATAAACACAAATACAGACGCGCATGCGCGTGCATACACACACACATATACGCACGCGGGCGCGCACACACACACACACACACATATACGCACGCGGGCGCGCGCGCGCACACACACACACACACACACACACACACACTCACTCTCTCTCTCGCGTGCGCGCGCACAGTCACACAAACACACACACACACACTCTCTCTCTCTCTCTCTCTCTCTCTCTTGAACGCACGCGCGCACAAATGTTCTCTCTCTCTCTCTCTCTCTCTCTCTCTCTCTCTCTCTCTCTCTCTCTCTCTCTCTCTCTCTCCCTCCCTCCCTCAACCGTCTCTCTCTCTCTTTATCTCTCTCTCTGTGTCTCTCTGTGTGCCTGTCTGTCTTTCTCTCTCTCTCTCTCTCTCTCTCTCTCCTCTCTCTCTCTCTCTCTCTCTCTCTCTCTCATTTTCTGAGTGACACAGAAATGAAAACAGACAGACGCGGAGACAAACGCACAGACAGACAGAGTGACACACAGAGACCACAGAAGTCGTGTCCCGCCAGCTCCTGGTTTCTACATCGGATGCCTTCATTGACCTCCCCTGGAAGGCAGAGTCACACGACAGGAAAGTATTGACTGTAAATGGACACCCCCCGACACAACACAACGCTTATCTCAGCAAGAGGCCATTGCCTGCTATTTTCGCTCCTTTGAAAGAAAAAAAAAGTGACTGATCATAGTTGAGCGTTTTTTGTTTGTTTGGTTTTTTTTTGTTTGTTTTGTTTTTGTGTGTGTGTGTGTGTGTGTGTGTGTGTGTGTGTGTGTGTGTGTGTGTGTGTGTGTGTGTGTGTTGTTTGTTTGTTTGTTTGTATTTTGTTGTTTGTTTTTTTTTTAACCAGCGAAGAAAATCTGTATTCAGATCGCAACAGCCGAGTGACTGTTGAATCATCACTGATTAGTTTCACCAGTGGGACTGACAGCTTCCGGGAATTTAAACATCAAAGCAAAAATGGAATTGCTGATTCGAAACACGAAGGAACAAACAAAATGAAAAAAAAAAAGAAGAAATAAATGAAAACGACATAACGCGTTTCGACCTACTGGGTCTTCTTCGTCAGACAGGACAACAACACATGAAAACAATGGAAACAAAAGTCGACCAAACTACTAACAGTTGCACCCAGATCGAAGACAATCACTGCATATTCGTTCTTTGTTTCCAATATTTTGAAAGTTGATGGATATCATGGATAATATTTCCTATGGTTGATTAATACTTAGGACAATGTACACACAGGTCGATAGATGCTATAGATAATATATCCTGTTCTTGACAAAAACCACAGACAACAGATCTCATGATTGATATATACCAAAGGTAATGTATCCAACTGTTGATAAATTCCATGGACTACAGATCCTGCGGTTGAGAAGTATCATGGTTGATGCACACAATCCAGAATTTATCCCAAGACTGATAGATCCCAGTCGTGATGACGAACGACATCCCGGACCCAGACAGGCACATGACGACCTGCGGAGGTCAGAGTCACAGGGACCCTTGTTCTGAGCACGTGACTTTGCTGAAAACCATCGTGACCCAAATACATCCATATTCGTGGCTGAACGCGTGAGCCTCGATGAGTTAAAATGTCAAGTGGTCCTTCCACTGTCAGCTTGCTTAACCCTTGGCAGAGGTCATGGGTCGTTTGTGGTCCTTGGGCTATCGTAAGTGCTAATCATGTGTACGAGTAGTACGAAACAAGCCAGTGTGACACTCAGCATATATATATAGACCACACAACAAACTTTATGTTCAGTCTACAACGACCCGTACAATCTGTATACACACACACACGTACGCAAGCACGCATGCACACACACACACGCACGCGCACGCGCACGCACACACACACACTCTCACTCACACACACACACACACACGCACACACACGCGCGCGCGCGCGCGCGGGCGCGCGCGTTCTCAACAGCGAAAGCACCATTATCAGAGACACAAAATAAAACAATTCGATTAACGTCCAAATAACATTTTAGAATGGATTAAAAATGCTAAGCTGAGCTGCATTTTTTTAACCAAGCCAAAACACCCCGTGGGATATATTTGCTGACACCATCGACTTTTCTCTTTCGCACAGATCTCAAAGTCAAAAAAAAAAAAAAAAAAAATGATAAATTTCCGGACAAATTGACAAAAGTTCTCACATTCATCTATGTGCTTCGTAAAGGATCAACAGAGTACAATGACAACAGAAGTAAATCATAACGGTTTCGTCCAGGAAGAACGCATCCAAGGTTACCAACCGCTGATTAAAAAAACAAAACAAAACAAACAAAAAAAAAACCCTCCCAGTGCATGCAAGAAGCAGTCTAAAAATAGAGTCACTAACTTATCAAGTATCCGATGAATTTGATCTGAAATCAGCGTGAGCTTCAAACCGCAGACAGGGCAGACAGACTTTGAGCTGGGCTTTCAGACTCTGAGACGAAACTAACAATCGTAAGCAAAGAAGAAAAAAAAAGGAGGGCATTATATCTTGACTTGCCCATCTTCTTTTTTTTCACAAGTAAGAACTTTCTTAGAGGATGAACTAAAGATTTCACGTGGAGATAAAGAACAAAATCAGAGAGATGATACCCCCCCCCCCCCCCCCCCACCTTATATCAAGCAAGGAGAAGTAAAGGGTTTAAACACTGCATCAGTGCCGTGATTTTCATCCCCATGAGCAAAACTCAGGCCACATCACTCCTGGAAAAGAAAAAATCATAGACTGATAGATGGTTTATTCAGATTTAACGTCCACTGTTGCTGATGTGCCAGATGCCAGTAACTACTTCGGGAATTTGAAAAGGGATTGGGGGGGAGGGGGGGGGGAGTGGTCCGGAGGGTTGGGACCACGACTTTACGTGAAAACAGGCAACGAAAGTGCCCATGTTCACGTTCCATGCCCGCGGGATTCGAACCTCACAACCTTTCGTTCGAGGGCACGAGGCTCCTCTCCAAGATTTGAGCTCTGGTAAAGCAGGACCCTCACATTCACACACAGGAGCGGCAGCCTGTCTGTGTTTTTTCTCTTCTGTCTACGTTCTATTCTGGGTAGGACAAGAACACTGGGTGTGCTATTAACCAACCATTTACCGTGCCAGTCACCGCGCGCTGGGCAAAGAGGGAGACGCTCATTAACCGGCCGCTTTGGGCACTGCCGACGGATTGTTAACTGCCATTAGCTCCTTGACTCCACGAAATGTAACACCCACGTCGCGGACCTGATGGCACACAGACACACACGGACACAAACACAGACCCAGACGTACTACACACACACACACACACACACACACACACACACACACACACACACACACACACACGCACGCACGCATGCATGCACACGCACGCGCACACACACACACACACACACACACACACACACACACACACACACACACACACACGTACGCATGTACGCGCGCACGCACGCAAACCAACTCAAGGAAACAAACACAACTCCCAAACTAAGTTCATCAAAGTTTCTGATGCGGAAAGTAGACAAAGTGTAACCATGGCATTTGACAGTAAAATCCTCATCTAACAGAAATGAGAAAGTTCTACCAGGATGTCTTCATTCCTTTTCCCACACAGGAAACTTTGTTTTGCTGAAAAATTAGTCGCGAAGCTTTGCTTTCCATTCATGAACTAAGTATCGAAAAGGTGCACTTTGTCTAAGAATATTACCAATGGTAAAGGTAAGCCAGAATTTATCCCTGGACTCAACATTAGTATACGGAAAAGTGGATTTACAGAAAAATACCACTTTTTAGTTTTGTGTTGTGTGTGTGTGTGTGTGTTTTAATTAAATAGTAAACCCACTCAATATGTTAGACCCTTCACGCAAACACACACACACACGCGTGCGCGCGCGCGCACACACACACACACACACACACACACAAAGATTCAAAGATTTTAATCCTGTGACCCCTTCTGGGGCATGGAGGACTTGAAACAAATCAAACAATTAGAAATGAAACAAATTAAACATCCAAATTCTCCCTATAATTAACACACTGAAGGTAATGTTACACAACTTTACTAAGTTTTAAAAACTTAGCTAAGTTCAGCAACATTTTTTCACCACCGCACAGCAAATGACAATAGTTAAATACGGACTTTGTACATGTAAATTTCCAGGTATAAACTGATTTCTAATCTCGTTATATTTGTTACATTTCATTACAAAATGAAATTCATCACCAAAGTCATTCTGGTCGCAGTCCCGACAGAATCGTTCATCGTGAGGTATTCCGAATCTCTCTCTCTCTCTCTCTCTCTCTCTCTCTCTCTCTCACACACACACACACACACACACACACACACACACACACACACACACACTGGATGGATGGATGAATGGATAGACTGACAAACACACACACGACACAACATACACACACTCTCTCTCTCCCTCGCCCTCCCTCCATTCCCTTCACACACACACACACGCGCACGTAAGCACGCACGCACGCACACGCACACACACACACAAACACACACACACACACACACACACACTGACTGACTGACTGAAACCAATTAACGTTTTTCATTCAAAGCAAAGAAGCATAATTAACACACCAAAATACGCGCGCACACACATACACACACAAGCGCACACACATGCGCGCGTGCGTACTCACGCACATACACATACACATACGGACGCGCGTGCCCGCGCGCACACACACAAAAGTACGCACTTACATAAATACACAAATACACGCATCTCAATACGAACACACTCATACCCTCACATACACTCAAACTTGCACACACACACACACAGACTTACACACACACACCACACACACACACACACACACACACACACACACACACACACACACACACACACACTCATACTCGAGCACTCGTACACACATGCATTCACTCTCATAAACACACGCATGCACGCACACATACGCGCGCACGCACATACACATCCACGCCCATTCAGGATACGCTTCGGTGCTCGCACCCCGATCGTCGGTGCGCAACAGCAGGGGCCCAGAAATCCACCAGTCGGACATCGACACAAGTTTGGAGCAAGCTATAGACAAAAAGTATTTCGGAAGGATGTGTTCCATCAAACGGGATGATGTAAGTGTGCTGCTGTGTGAATCAGACGACGACCTTCAAGAATATTCCTGCGATCCGTGTTCGGAAGACGATCGCTTTTTCTGGTTTAACAACCAGGAAGAAAGACACATGTCATAAGAGGAATGTCTTAAATTGTCCTGCATTTGGAAAGGAAAGGAAGACGCATCGGCAACACGAAGCATGCAGAGACCCAAGCATGTGCTGCACGCTGTCCACGGACTGATCCAGTTTTACCTGGGGTGACCGTCGTCTACAGAACTGACAGTGAACACCACCAGTGACATTTTCTCGTTCATGATTTCATCACGTAAAGTGAAAAAAAAAACAGGATATTGCTGTGGTTTCCATGTTAATAAAATCGAAATTGAGTCGCGTTTTGTTATTGTACATCCCGCCGATTTGCTTAAAGGGCTTTTACAGCCTAACAGCATTAAACTTCGTTCATTCGTTCGTTTGTCCAAACATCAAAGCAATAAGCCTATAGAGGAGATATTTCTACATACACTAACATAACACACACACACACACACACACACACACACACACACACACACACACTGAGAGCCCATATATACCGGAATTCAGAAACACCAATTCTGTGTGACTACATGTATATCCATTACATGGTAGTCAAGGGTCATTAAAGTATGGAACTGGCTGACATATTACTCGTAAGAGTCGAACAGCTTATGGGTGTATATGGATTGGGGAAGGGGAAGGGAGAAGAGGGAGGAGGGGGGGGGGGGGGGGGGGGGGGGATGAAAAGCCTTGCTCTACGTGCAAATTAGACGCCGAACCATACTGATATGGAATATGCCTTGAATAAGATTTTAACGTTTCAAAAATTCGCGAATTGGTTCTAAAAAACAAAACAAACAAAAAAACCTGTTAGGGGGGAGGGAGGCATCGAGGAGGAGAGGGTGGGGCGGTGGAAGAATTAAAAATATCTTCCAAGTGGATGAGATTTAATAAGAGTAACAGCCAACATTGCCAGGCTCCAGCCGTTCTCATAACTGGGATTAAAAAACACTTGACAAAGTCAACGGAAGCTTGAAGGACTTCATCTTATCATGAAGAGGCTGAAAGTGATTTTTTGTACTAGTACAGTCAATAAAAAATGAGGGATATCGAGAGTCTGACCACATGCACAAGCAGGTGCCGGTTTTAAATACCTACCTAACCAACCATTAACCCGCAGCCTATGTACAAGGTTACGATTTGGGATTGGCCCTGGAGGATTACAACATTTGCTTGTTGGTTTCGTCATATCCCATCTGTGCTTCCGAGCTGAATCTTCCAGATATTGTATCTGTCTTATGTTCCAGATTGAACTTGTCAGAATGTGGATAGCTTCAGATGAAGAAAGAAGGATATCACAATTCAAAACATCAGATTATTTTTCTTGCAGCTTCCTTAGCATAAAAGTCAGCTAAATCATTGCCACGTAAACTAGAGTGCCCTGGAACCCATAACAGAGTTACATCGATACCCCCCCGGGTTATTAACTGATGAATGAGAAATAAGATCTCACACACCAAGTCTGAACGACTAGATTTTGATTGACAATGTAAAGCCGTAAGCGCTGATTTTTGAGTCTGATAGTATAAGTATTTGTCTATGTATAACGGGCATGTCAAGTATAAATCTAGTGCTTTCAAAATAGCAAATAACTCTGCTGTAAATATAGAACATCCTTTCGTAATATGGAATTTCTTTCTGATGCTAAGCGCTGGTATTACAAAGGAAGCCCCAACATCGGAAGAATCTAAAACAGAGACCATCCGTGAAAATGTGTAGATGGGAATCGTATTTCCTGTCTATCAAGTCTTTGGCATAGGATGATAGTAACAAGGGTATGAACAACATGGAACCTGGGCAATACCATCAAGAGACAGGTTGCAGTTCTGAAACAATGGGGAAACATAATCACCTAGGGACATGTATACCGATTTGTTACGGATCTCTCTTGAAATATACGTGCTGCCATCCAGTTCAGTCATTACTGAATTTGGACGAAAAAACACGTCATTAGTTTCTTTTTCTTCTGCATGGCTTCGAACCTCATCATTAACATTTACGTAATCCGTTACAATATATGTTTCTTTCCATTACATACTTTTTTTTTTTTCCTCGGGGCTGCAAAGATTAATGTACGCCCCCTTGACATAAGGGATATATCGGCCATTGTCAATAAAAAACGTATTTGAAGCGTCACTCTCTCCTGTCTTTTTTCCCTCCTCCCTTCTTACCTCCCTCCCTCCCTCGCCCCCCCCCCCTCTCTCTCTCTCTCTCTCTCTCTCTCTCTCTCGCTTTGCCTTTAATTAGCTTTCACCGGTAATAGCCCGGAGCAGGCTCACAGCTGTCTGAACCAGCCGCACACAGCCAGGGGCGACTCGGAGATCCACCTCCCAGTTCACTCACCACAGCCAATTAGTCTCTGGCACCAAGGATTGGTAAGTAGGCCAGAATGGGGGTGGAGCTCTTTTTCTCATCTCGGGTAATTTACAGCAGTTGTTCCTACGAATGTACGTAGTAGGCCCTATGTAATCTTCAATGGGGGAAAATTACACGGGATATTGCCAGAACAGACACACGTCCATCTTGTGGTAAAGGAAACTTCAAAGCTAGAATGTACTGAAGCACCGGGCAAATGACAGCGAGAGCAAGAAACCCCCAGACGATTGAACACAACACATCTGGAAATCAAACGACATGCAAACATCCTCCACAGACACAAAAATCCAGCATGCATGCTACTGATGCATATGACAATAAACGACAAGGCAAAGGGTTAACGAGGGAACAGATGTCTACTGAACCCTCTGTTGGCAAGTACGGAGGCCAACAACCTGAATGGCTGGCTGGTCTTTCTTGACTCACGTGTATACACAAAATGAATATATGGAATCACTTTGCTCCTCGCGCGCGGGAGTATGTGATATATATCTATATCTATATATCTATCTGTCTATACATATATGAGTGTGTGTGTGGTGTGTGTGGTGTGTGTGTGTGTGTGTGTGTGTGTGTGTGTGCGCGCGTGCGTGCGTGCGTGCGTGCGTGCGTGCGTGCGTATGCGTGTGTACATATGTTTGTGCCCGTGTTTTAAAAGAAAAAGATAGCACAAGAATACACGCCCACAGAGAGAGAGAGAGAGAGAGAGAGAGAGAGAGAGAGAGAGAGAGAGAGAGAGAGAGAGAGAGAGACTGAGAGACTGAGATAGAGACATAGAGACATAACAAGTTGTGTGTGTGTGTGTGTGTGTGTGTGTGTGTGTGTGTGTGTGTGTGTGTGGTGTGTTCATGGTGTGTGTGTGTTCATGGTGTGTGTGTGTGTGTGTGTGTGTGTGTGTGTGTGTGTGTTGTGTGTGTGTGTGTGTTCATGTATGTGTGTGTGTGTGTGTGTGTGTGTGTGTGTGTGTGTGTGTGTGTGTGTGTGTGTGTGTGTGTGTGCTTGCTTGCATGTTTGTGTGTGTGAGAGCGCACATGCGTGCTTGTATCTGTGTGACAGAAGAAAGTGGAGATCGGACCGGATGTGTGAAGAGAGAGAGAGAGAGAGAGAGAGAGAGAGAGAGAGAGAGAGAGAGAGGAGAAATAAAAGGTTCTATTCTTGGTATGTTTCTTTTTCCAAACTGCTCTACGTCCAAACATGCCGACCTTCAGTTAGAAGACGAAACAACAGCAATAATAACCAAAGCAACAACAACAACAACACAAACATCAACCCAAGGACGACCACAACAAAACCACTGCAGTTAGTACTGAGGGCTGCACGTGACAGGTGTCCTACATGCTGTGGTGAAATTCCCAACCTCTGCAGACATAGTTACCGATGCCTTCTGGACCAAAATAGATGCGCTGCGCCGTGGCTTCGCTTGTCAATGACAGAACAGTCTTTGTTATTACACAGAGAGAGAGAGAGAGAGAGAGAGAGAGAGAGAGAGAGAGAGAGAGAGAGAGAGAGAGAAATAAAGAAAGAAGAGAGAGATTACTAGATAGAGAGCGAGAGAGAGAGAAAGAGAGAAAAGAGAGAGAGAGAGAGAGAGAGAAGAGAGAGAGAGAGTGTGTGTGTGTGTGTGTGTGGTGTGTGTGTGTGTGTGTGTGTGTGTGTGTGTGTGTGTGAGTGTGTGTGTGTGTGTGTGTGTGTGAAATAAAGAAAGAAGAGAGAGAGAGATGGATTCAGGTAACTTACTGCTATGAGTAGCTGTAAATAAACATTTATCCAGCTGGCAACAGAATCCAATTTTTATAGAATACAGAACACTAAGCTGTATATTCTTAAGACATGCAAATCGAACGCAAATTGAGAGGGAGACAGCACGACAGAAAGAGAGATAAAGAGGGAGAGACAGAGACAGACAGAGAGAGAGAGAGGGAGAGAGAGAGGAAGGAAGGGAACAAGGGGAGGAAGGAGCGAAAGAGAGAGAGAGAGAGAGAGAGGGGGGGGGCGAGAAGGATACACACACACACACACACACACACACACACACACACACTCAAGGGAGCACTGACACAACCAGCCGTGACTCTCTAACGAGCCCGATCTATCGGACGAAAGGCCCTGGAGCAGGCGATAGACAGACAGACAGACAGACAGACAGACGGATCAATTGATCGATGGATCGATCGATAGATAGGTAGATGGATGGTAGCTAGATAGATACAGATGAAATGTATGTAGGTACGTGCGAATATATGTGTATGTACACACACACACACACACACACACCACACACACACACACACACACACACACACACACACACACACACACACACACACACACTCTCTCTCTCTCTCTCTCTCTCTCTCTCTCTCTCTATCTATCTATCTATCTATCTATCTATCTATCTATATACGCATGGATAGATAGACAGACAGACAGACAGATAGATCGATATCTCTCACAGTGCAAATGAGAATCCAGCCAGATTAGCAATCGCCACGGGGTAAATGGCAAATGCGATTTGCACCGAGGTCTGCAAAAATTGGCAACTGCACCGATGCAATTTAAAAACGCACCAGTGCAAACGATAATGGCGATTTGCACCGCGACCATTGCCAGTCGGGCCGAAGAGCTTTAAGCGGCACCAGTACACGTGGAATCAATCATGAACGTTGGAAATGAAACTATTCACACGGGGCTTTATCAAATTACACATAATTATTGTTATTATCGATGATATAGTACCGACATTCAGAGGAGATTTATAACAGACTGAAAACAAAATGTGACCATGGGATAAAAGGTAATAAAGTGAGAACCAGCAATGAAGTAAAATCACACACACACACACACACACACACACACACACACACACGCGCGCGCGCGCGCGCGCGCGCGCGCAGAGAGAGAGAGAGAGAGAGAGAGAGAGAGAGAGAGAGAGAGAGAGAGAGAGAGAGAACGAACGAACGAACGAACGAAAATGTTTTATTGAACATCGGCCACGGGCCACCATTTAAGTTGGAAAAAGGGGATGGACTGAGGGAAGGGGGGGGGGGAGGGCGGGGAGGGGAGGGGGCGGTTGAAAGGGACAAAGGGATGAAGAAAGGAGTCAGGACATGAGCCTGCGCATTACAAATTCGAAACAAGAAATAAATATAAGCATTCGCATTATGAGGGAAAAATCATTATCTTACTATCTTCATGTTTTCATGTACTTTCATTTAAGCTGTCAGGCTTTGTCTCTCCTTCGAATTGACAGAAATATAAATTTTGAAAGTGGAAGGGTTCTTTGATACTGATGTGCCTGAAGAAGAGTTGACATTGGTAAATGAAGAAGATTAGATATAAGTGCTGCACGAAAATCTGTATACAGTGGGCAACTGTATATCAAATGATATTCATCTTCTATTATATTTACACAAAAAGGACAATTTTTGTTATAAGATTAACACTGAACCTATGAAGAGATTATTGTTCAAAGGTAGAACATTAAGTCTTGCATGAGACAGAGCAACCCTGAAAACAGTATACATCAATGTTACAAAGATATATTTCTCGTTCAAAAATAGATTTAAACGATTTGTAACACGCGTACCTTTCCCTGTCTCTTATAGATCCTGTCCATTCTTGAATAAACATATCAACTAGTCTTTGCCGAAAAATTGCCAAGAATTCGCGAAAATCACCCACACCCTGTTGTAGCCATACAAAGTTAAACCCAGTCTCGCATAACAATTCTCTTATTTTTGTCACCCAACATTTCTTTACGTTTTGATCTAGAGTTAACTGCATTTCGTATGCTTGACGAGGAAGCCTTTGTTGGTCCATTCTAAGCAGCTTTAAACCAATATCTCAATGCACATATATAGGAGTTGATATATAACGGATATCTTCCCAGTTCCCCATATACCATTTTTGTTGGTGTCTTACTTGGGACACCCAAGAAACGTTTGCATGCAATCAAATGAATCTTTTCTAGGCATTCCAAACGGTTAAGGCCCCAAACTTCAGATGAATATAATAAGATTGGTTTAATTTTGGCATCAAAAATCTTAAAGTAGATCTGATAACTAATATCCTTATTTTTCTGGAAAGCCCTTACTAGATTAAACATAGCTTTTTTTCCCCTTGGCAACCAAATGCTCAGTGCCGATCCTCGGACTGATTTTAGTGGAAAAAATGAAACCCAGATAACAATATTTGTTTACTACTTCTAATTTAATATTGCCAAATAACCATTGTTCACTTTTACCCAGAAAACCCCCTTTTCTAAAGACCATGACCTTAGTCTTGTCCGTATTAACTTTCATTTTCATATTGGTGCAACATGTCTGAAGTACGTTTAGCTGGTTTTGCAAACCAACAGGAGTAGAAGCTATAAGAACAATGTCATCTGCAAACAGCAGAATAAACAGTTCCATCATGTCAGGTACCAACTGAATGCCATGTCTACCTTTTTCAGATAAGTGATTTGCTAACTGGTAATAAACATTTCAAATAGCGTTGGACTCAGCACACACCCTTGTCTGACTCCCATTGGGCAGTCAAAGAAGTCTGAATATTCAAAATTAGATCTTACACAAGATACTAATGAGTTATACATTGCTTTTAAAGAACAGAAGAATTTCCCCTTAATACCTTGGTTTCTAATACACTGCAATAACTTTATCGTGTCTTACAGAATCAAAAGCTTTTCTGAAGTCTACAAAAGCAACATAAAGCTTTTTACCACGCTGAGACAAGCATTTTTGAACCATAGAATAAAGACAGTAGATTTGGTCTATTGTAGAATATTTTTTTCCTAAAACCAGCTTGACTTTCAGAGATCAGGTTGTTATCTTCAAGCCATGCGTATAGACGATTATTTAGAATAGTGCTATAGCATTTTGAAATTGAGCTTAATAGGGATACACCTCTATAGTTATCTACATTCTCCGTATCTCCTTTTTTGTGGATTGGGATAATAATAGCCTTTGCCCAAACTTTAGGATAAATGCCTTTTGCAAATATAATGTTGAAAAGCCTTTTCAAAAAGGGAATAGTAATTGCACTTCCAGCCTTCAACATTTCAGAAATGACTCCATCTGATCCACATGCCTTACCTGGCTTTAATTTGTTCACAGCAATTGAAATTTCACTTTCAGTGATTTCAGCATTTAGCACGTGCTCTTCGTGCTCAGTCAAATCAATGTTGTCACAATGTTCATCATCCGAATTACTATCATCCATTGAAAACACATTTTTAAAATGATCATACCCATTTATCAATTGAAATGTCATTTGTATTTTTTCGCTCTTTGCTTCCCACACCCCATTTCGGTTAACTGTTTCCAAAATTTGGATGAATCAGAAATATTTGATGCTAACATTTCGGCCTTCCTTCGTTTTAAAGCTTCTTTTTTTTTTTTAAACTTCAGCAAGTTTTTGTACTTTTTCTTTGCTGTACATGCTGTAATCTGTGTTCTATTTTTCTAGTTCTTCTGAAAATTCTGAGTGTACGCTTACTGTAACGTTTGGCTTGTCGACACTCCTCATCAAACCATTCCGAAGACTTTGGTGAGGCAACCAAATAGACTTTCTTTACCATGAAATTGCTAGCCGATAGCAGACAACTTACAAAAAGATCTATTGCACCATCAACATCATGTTCCAATATGGCGTCCGCCCGTTGTAATCTATCATGAATGTCTGTTTTTTCTCAGATTCTCTAGAAAGTCTTGTTCACCTTGTTTATCCCAAACATGTTTTTCGATAAAAGAATTGCTCTTACTTTCATGTTTGCCGCTTTTTGCTTGGGATGGTCAAAGGAAACGAAAGTACAACTGGCAAGTGATCAGTTTCGACAGAATCGTCAACAACGAGTGACATGTCATACTGGGCATTAAGTAAGTTTTGAGACATAACAAAATAATCAACAGTACTGCATCCTAAACTGGATATAAAGGTGTAACTACCATCGAAACCATGTTCACAAAGCCCATTCAAAATAACAGGTCCAAAGAGTTGCATAGTTCTAACAACTGATCACCAAATACATTTTCATATTCATCGTGTGAAGTCCTACAATATGGCGACTGTCATAGTTCTCTATAAAATTGTCATCACATCGATGCCTACATTATTTTTCGAGGCTGTTCTTGCGTTAAGGTCCCCAGATAATAACACATAAAAATTGTGTGATTCATACAAATCCAACAAACATTGTTCTAATGGTTCCATGCCAAACCCATTCGTGTTATTTCCCCAGGCATTTGACTCTATTGGAGGTATATATGTACAAATCCAAAATACATTCATGTCGCTATCGAAAAGCTTCTTATCAATATTCAAAATGATCGTATTTTCAGACTTATATTCAATCCGTGTAACAAAACAAGAAAAAGTCTTTTTAATTAAAAACATTACTCCTCCTGAATATCGTCCTTGATGGGAAAGCTTCTTTGCTTGTGAATCATAAATCACGTAATCATTGAAAAGTGAGGATTCGAAATTTCACACCAACAAACGTTTCAGTTAAACACACAAAATCATGTGATTTGATATAGCTTACAAAATCGTTGTTCTCCAACTTAGAAAGCAATCCATTTACATTAAAGTTTAGAAACTTGATTGAAGTGCTATTATTTTTAGGTACTTCTTGAGGACAACTATTTTCTATGGACTGCTTTTGCAGTAAAGTTTGCACCACCGTTTTTCTGTCTAACTTTCAAGGCCCGGCCGATATCCTATTTGGAAACGGAATTAAGCTTGGCGCGGGACCTTGTGCGTCCCCTTTCTGTAATGTCCCTGTCACGTTCCTTGGACTGCGCACGTTTGAAACTGTCCAGTATAGTGTTCTGACTGGCATCCCTTGGCCTGGCTTCTCCCTTCTTTACGCGCTGTTTCTGTTGCTTGTCATCCCCCTGAACACCAGGATTTGAAAGTGCCACTTCACTGTTGGCGTTCGTCGACGAGAGAGAGAGAGAGAGAGAGAGAGAGAGAGAGAGAGAGAGAGAGAGAGAGAGAGAGAGAGAGAGACAGACAGACAGACAGACAGACGTGTATGTGCCAGACAGTCAGTGTCTGTCCGTTCAGGGTGATGGGGTTCAGTGTCTGACTGTAGCGAATCCTTGAGAAATTGCAAAGGAAACGGAGCCAACGAGTTCCGCGCGCGGAAAACTGAATAACAGACGAATTTTAGGGACTGGGGGGGGGGGGGGGGGGGGGGGGGGGGGGGGGGGGGGGGGGTGGGGGGGGGGGGGGGGGGGGGGGGGGGGGGGGGAGAGAAAAGGAATCTCACCTGACTGAGCAGCTGCATTCTTTACTCTGTGTGCCCTGTGTTGTCATTTCTGTTGGGCAATTCGGTGTCATAAGCAGCATTCGTTTGAAGTTATGGGGTCTGTTTATTATTTCATGAGAGCAAGAGTCACCCTACTTCTTCACTGTTCTTCCCTGTCTCTCTTTAAGATTTTCCTTTCAGCTACACTACAAGTTGACAGCGACCGGTCCAGCGATGACCCAGGCCACCCCAGCACCGACACATACTAGTCCTGCAATGTCAAACACCACTCCGGCAGTGCACTGATGTACCATGTTGATGCCATGACGCAGACTGGTCCAGTGCCGACGGAGATTGATCCTGTCTTGGTGTCTAGTTGGTCCAGACACCGATGAAAGACTTTCCCATGGAGACACAAGAGAGAACCCTGCATTGATGCGGTCTGGCTCAGCCGTGGCATGTGCCGCTCTTGTGTCGGCTGGACCTGGTCCAGCGATGACGTAGACTGGACCTTTACTGGTGTAGCCTGGTGTTCCTGTAGGGATTGTTTTGGTTCATGCATCAGCGTGGCTTGGTCCTGCTCTGAAAGAGGTTGTTTCACATATCACATACAACACATACATACATATATATATATATATATATATATATATATATATATATATATATATATATGTGTGTGTGTGTGTGTGTGTGTGTGTGTGTGTGTGTGTGTGTGTGTGTGTGTGTGTGTGTAAGTAACAGAGGGAGATGCGGGAAAGGAAAGGGAGGGAAAGAGAGAGAGAGCGAGGGAGCGAGGGAGGGAGAGGGAGAGACAGAAGAGAGACAGAGAGGGAGGCAGAGAGAGACAGAGGGGGAGACAGAGAGAGACAGAAGGGAGACAGAGAGAGAGAGAGAGAGAGAGAGAGAGAGAGAGAGAGAGAGAGAGAGAGAACGACACAAACCAGAGAGAATATCAGGAAGGAAGGGAAAGAGAGAGAGATGGGGTATTGGAAAATAGAAGGGGGGGGGGGGGAGAGGGGGGGAGAGAGAGAGAGAGAGAGAGGGCAGACAGACAGACAGAGAGGCAGATAGATGGATAAAGAGAGATAGAGAGGGGGGGAGGGAGGGAGAGAACGAGAGGAGCAGAAAGTGGGGGGGGGAGAAAGAATGAGACACAGAGTCAGAGAGAGAGGAAGGATGAAGGATGTAAACAAAAGAAATTGAGGGGGGGGGGGGGGGAGAGAGGAGAGAGAATAAACAAAAAGAAATAAGAGGGAAGGAGGGGCCGGAAATCTGCTACGACGGGGAGGGGGGAAGTCCAGGAGGGCAGCGGTGAGTAGGTGGGAAGAGGGGTTCGCAAGAGACATCCGTACAAACAGCCATGTAACACATTCTCTGTTTCTGGCATATCTTGATACTGCCGTGCATCTTCAAACCACTCAGCCCCCACAGACCCTCGGCTAATCCTGCACACAAAGTACCGCGTTCCATTACAGCCCCGAATCCCTGGAAGGCCTTTCAGCGTTATCCGTGTGGTGGTGCCACCTTTCCTGTCTCTCAAGACGTCAGCATTGACACGTTCTGAGCCAAAAGGACTGCAGGGGGTGGGTGGGTGGGTGGGGGAGATGGGTGGCAGTGATGGGGGTATTATGGCTAGCGCTGAAATGTACAGCATTAAGAGAGAGAGAGAGAGAGAGAGAGAGAGAGAGAGAGAGAGAGAGAGAGAGAGACAGACAGACAGACAGACAGAGACAGACAGACAGACAGAGACAGAGAGAGACAGAGAGAGGAGAGAGGGAGAGAGTGAGAGAGAGAGAGAGAGAGAGAGAGAGAGAGAGAGAACGAACGAATAAATGAAATTTTATTTTTTCCAGGATAATAGGATAAACAAATTATACATGCTCTATTTCACCCAGCCCTGGGGAAAACAAAAAGAGAAGAAGAGAAAAAAAGGAAAACATGCAAGTCACTATAGCAACTACAGGGAAAAAGGCGAATACACAAATCGATAAATTGGACTATGAAAGAGAGGAGAGAGAGAGAGAGAGGAGAGAGAGAGAGAGAGGAGAGAGAGAGACTGAGAGAGAGAGGAGACAGAGACAGAAACAGAGAGACAGACATACGGAAAGGCTGCAAAAGAGAGTCACACACACACACACACACACACACACACACACACACACACCCACACACACACACACACACACACACACCTACTGACTGAAACCATTTACTGTCAGATTAACATAGATGTTGTACTGACAACACACACACACACAGAACACACACACACACACACACAACACACAGAACACACACACGGCAACCCACACGCACGCACACACACGCACAAAGATAGAAAGAAGAGAGAATAGAGAGAGAATATGGAGAGAGACAGAGAGAGAGAGAGCCTTGAGAGAGAGAGAGAGAGAGAGAGAGAGAGAGAGAGAGAGAGAGAGAGAGAACTATGAGACATGACATAGAGACAGACAGAGACAGACAGACAGACAGACAGACAGACAGAGACAGAGAAGACAAGGGAGGGAGTCACACACACACCGACACACACACACACACACACACACACAAAGAGAGAGTAGAGAGAGACACAGAGACACAGAGAAGAGAGAGAGAGAGAGAGAGAGATGAGAGAGGAGGAGAGAGAGATTGTTTCGCCCTGTCTAGAATCGACTTTCCTCCCCATGGGTGAGAATGATCAATAGAACTCGGACCGGTCGCGTCTGACCGTCAATGGTATGTCATGGGGACATAGCACCTACACTTAAGTGGCGTTTGGGGGCGGGGGGGGGGGGGGGGGAGAGGGAGGTGAACCAAATTCAACAGCTTCCAAAGGTATTCAGCAAAGGGCAGAAGAACTGACTATAAAAAAATAAGTAGAGAAATAAAGACAAAAGCGTCATCGACGCGAAGGGACATGTTTGAGTCTACGCTTGTTGTGGATCATAAAGGGATGCGAGGGATGTCGAACTGAACCAACAGGCGGTCGGTGATAACCAAAACCATTGTCGCTCTCATCAGCGACAGTCAGGGACTATGAAGGGTTGTGAAAATAACCTGTGCTTGCGTCTTCTACCAAAAAAAAAAATACAAGTCTCCAAAAGGTTGACCAGTTTTATGCTCCTCTCTCTCTCTCTCTCTCTCTCTCTCTCTCTCTCTCTCTCTCTCTCTCTCTTCCCCTGCCTCCCTCCCATACTCTCATTCTCCCCCCCCCCCCTCTCCATTTCTCCATCCATCCATCCATCCATGCATCCATCTATCTATCTGTCTGTCTGTTTATCTATCTATCTATCTATCTGTCTATCTGGACACACACACACACACACACACACACACACATATATATATGTGTGTGTGTGTGTGTGTGTGTGTGTGTGTGTGTGTGTGTGTGTGGTGTGTGTGTGTGTGTGTGTGTGTGTCTGTGTGTGTGTATGAATGCGCTTGCATGTGCGTGCGTGTGTGTGTGTGTCGCGCGCGTGCGTGCGTGCGTGTGTGTGTGCGTGTGTGTGTGTGTGTGTGTGTGTGTGTGTGTGTGTGTGTGTGTGTGTGTGTGCAACAGAGCGACGCACAGACAGACAGATAGGCAGACAGGCAGACAGAGGGAGGGAGGGAGGGAGGAGAAGGTGAAAATGAGAGTCAGAGAGTCAGACAGAGAGAGTGGGGGAGGACAAAAGGGCAGGTGGGAGGAATGGAGGAGGAGGAGGGAAGAGAAGGCGGATGGAGAGAAAGAGAGTGAGTGAGAGAGAGAGGAGGGGGAGGGATAGAGAAGGAGGAAGAAGGAGAGAGAGAGAGAGACAGATAGACAGACAGACAGAACTGGCGGACAGATAGACAGGCAGACAGAAAGAGAGAAAGAAAGACAGACAGGACGGACAGGAAGGAGCGAGAGAACCAGAGAGAAAGAGAGACAGAGAGCGAGAAGACAAAAACAGAGCGAGAGAGAGAGAGAGAGAGAGAGAGAGAGAGAGAGAGAGAGAGAGAGAGAGAGAGAGAGAGAGAGAGACAATTGATAGACGTGGTCTATTCCTCTGAATACGTTTTCTACGGCTCGCATCCAACCCATACCAACTCGCCCAGACATCATGAAAATACTGACTGCCGCGTTCCATACCGAACGCAACGAGCGCTTGACGACAGTGTGCGCACGTTGCTTCATAACTGGTTTATTTTATATTATGATGGATCCATTTCCCCCGTTTCTCCAGAGATCGAGACACTGCCGGTATATTCTGGCCAAAACAGCAACACTCCAGTGGAGGAAAGCACACTTCTGATCTTGCTGGATTCCTCCACGTCTTCCACTCTGCCTCCATCTATCTTCCACCGTTCCTCTCTCCCCATTCCATAACTGCCACATTTAAGTTTACCTCGACTATTATCCTGTGTACATTGACACACACAGA
>JADBJO010000159.1:447564-480064 GCA_016801955.1 Conus betulinus
GGTAACAGGCATCAACAACAACCCCACTATTGACAAATGGCGGAGAGGCAGTAACTGTACCCTAACTGCCATCTGCAAGAAGAAAGAAAAAAGGGCATTATGGGCAATGACCCTCGCCATAGATTCAACCACTAAACGTCATCCTTTCCGATAAAGGGCATAACAAACACTGCCCGAACCACTCACACATCAGTTTGATCAGCTATAAAACAGTGTTTGAAAATCGTGCTGAATAGATTGCCGCCGCAACCAGGTACCATTATAGCTGAAGAAGAGGCTGGATTTCACAAAGGCAGAAGTACCTTCAGACAGATTTTACCTATGTACCCTTTGCCAAAAGCATTTCCAGTACCAGAGGGTATTCTACCACATCTTTATACACCTCAAGAAGGCATTCGACAGAGACTGGTAGGAGGCGCTGTGGGTCACAATGAAGTTCAACCTCACCCATAAGCTACCAGTGTAGCTACCAGTACAGTGCCTTTGCAGGGTGCTTACTATTCGAGTGTAGTTCCACTAGTCTGTTGGAGTTCGTCAGGGCTGCGTTCTATCTCCAACACTGTTCACTATATTCTATGGAAGCATAACGCACTTACAGATCAAGTCAGCAAAGTCAGCTCTGGAGGAAGAGTCGTCACGTGCTTTTCATATGCAGATGTCACCGATGGCCCAGAAGACAGTCAACAAGAAGTTGCCAAGATTGTCAAATGACAGGTATCTACGTCAAGAAGATATGGCATGAAAATCAGCGCCGCGAAGAGCAAGTCGATGGCCAGCCACAACACTGCCATCAGCACTGATATCTCTGTCCATGGACAAAAGCTAATACCGTTGAATTTTTCACTGACCTGGGATACATCATCAACAATGAGGGATCCAAACAAGAAATCATCTTCTAGGCAGCACGGACAACATCAGCTGAATCCACAGAAATGGCAGGACAATGACATATCAATGAAACACACCATCAGACTCCCGGGCGCACTTGTATATTCTATATTTCTGACTGCACGTGAGGCATGGACCTTCAAAGCGGATCTAGAAAGAATCCAAACCATCCATGGAAACGAGGTGTTACCGAAAGACACTCAACATCAGACATACTGATCACGTCACCAACGCACACAAGAGTGTCAAGCAGGAAACTGGACCATATAAAGATCTATCAGTTAAGAAACCAAAACCGCTGTGGCATGTCAATGTAACAAGATCCAGTGGCCTAAGTGTAGTAGTAGTGGCCTCGCTACAACAATCCTCCAGGGAATGGTTCATGAAAGGAGGCCGAGGGGAGGGAGGACATTGAAAGCGATGGCTGGACAGCACTGGCGAGTGGGAGAGGGAAGACAGTGTTAGAGACTCAAACTCTAAACACAAACGACAGAACTGGAGGAACCAGGGTGAGCTGTTCTTTAGAGTAGTGCCCCAAGGACTCCCTACATAGTTCAGGAAGAAGACAAAGACGAAGATCATCAACTCAATTTTATCCATGTTTGTTTACAGCACGGCCGACCGCGCGGGATCATATCAGGGCTGTCATTTCGTTAAAGTTAATGTTGTACACATAAAATTCCACAACTCCATAAAACAGATGTTATAAAGCATACAAAAATTGCTGAAGGTCTTACTTCCGAAAAGCTTTGATCAGATGAAAAAGGTTTTATCTCTTTCAGGAAGTAAAAATCACACCAGGTGGAAACATCTCAGAACAAAGTCTTCATGGAGACGGCTGTAAAAGGTTAATGTCTGGCATCTTAAAAGTCGCAAGAAACTGTCCTATAGTGAGTGGTACACCATATAGAATGCACTACGAAGCTTCTTCACTGTTGAATGGAGCGAATGTGTACAAGATAACATGCCTGTGCTTACTCTGAAAAACACAAATCCCTCCCTCCCTCCCTGCCTACCTACCTACCTACCATCCATCCATCCATCCATCGGGTGCAGTGTGTGACTGTGAGAGGGAGAGAGAAGTGGAAGAGAGGGGGGGGGGGGTTGGGGAGGGGGGCGTGTGGACAGAGAGAGGGGGGGGAAGAAACAGGAGAGAGAGAAGAAACAGAATGAGAGAGAGACAGAGACAGAGACAGCAGAGAGAGAGAGAGAGAGAGAGAGAGAGAGATAGAGAGAGAGAGAGAGTGAGAGAGAGAGAAAGGGAGAGAGAGAGAGAGAGAGAGAGAGAGAGAGAGTGAGAGTGTGTGTGTGTGTGTGGGGTGTGTGTGTGTGTGTGTGTGTGTGTGTGTGTGGTGTGTGTCTGTGTATGTCTGCATCTGTGTCAGTACCTGTGTTTGCATGAGAGCGCATGTTCGAGTGTGTATATATGTGTGCGCATGCGCATCTCTTGCATGAGTTGCCCGCTCGCGCTGTGTGTGTGTGTGTGTGTGTGTGTGTGTGTGTGTGTGTGTGTGAGTGTGTGTGTGTGTGTGTGTGTGTGTGTGTGTGTGTGTGTGTGTGTGTGAAAGAGAGAGAAGAGAAAGAGAGAGAGAGATAGACAAACAGAACAACAGACAGAGAGAAAGACAGAGACAGTTTGCTGCATGCGTGCGCATTTGACCGAATTGTTGTATGGGTAGTTTCAAATTTAACGTCTATCCACTCTAGGTGATATCAGACACGGGGTGGACGACCACCTCACCAACATCAAGACAAACAAACAAACCCTTATGATGAAACTAGAAAGAACTGGTTTTGATGTGGAAGAGAAAAGTGAGAGGTATGGGACGGATAAAGATGGTCCTCAAAACCCGTATATTTCATGTAGTTTAGCAAAAGCTGTATGATTGACTCACTTAAAAGTAACCTCATTAGTATAAGATGATAAATGTGAGGAGCTGTGAGCACCTACTTATTGGACTCTTTGATAAAGAAAGAAAGAATTTATAGATTAATACTGGTGATTCAAAAATATTTTCTGAATGTATAAGCAGAAATCATGGGTATAAATTGTTTTGATAGCGGCACATGAGAGAATATGATCAGCTGTTATGTTCTGTCCACAAACACATGAGGCATTTCTACTTAATTTTGTTTTAAAAGCATCCACTTTCCACCTATGCATAAGGGACGATAACTCTCTGCCGATGTGGGAGCGTGTTTTACTGTTCGTAATATGTTGTATGTGTGATCATGTGTGCATGCTCTTTTTGTGCGTATGCATTTGTACATATATATGCATACGTATGCATGCACAGAACGTTGTTGCTCTGTTACAGCTGATGTTCTTGTTTGCCTTGTTGTTGCTGTGGTTGTTGTTGCTTTTTTGCAGGTGTTGTTGTAGTCCCTCTGTTGCGTCTGTTGTTGTTGTTGGTCAGCGGCTGCTGATGTTGTTGTGAGTGTTGTAACTGTTGTTGCTCTGTTCCAGTTGTTGTTGTTTGTTGTTCCTCTGTCGCAACCGTCTTGTTGCTTCATCGCAGGTCTTATTGTTGTTCCTTGCAGATGTTGTCATTGCTCTGGTACATCTGTTGTTGTTTCCTCTTTTGTAGATATTGTGGCTCAAATACAGCTGTCAGTGTTATTCCGCAGGTGTTACAGATGGTGTTGTTTTTGCTCTGTTGCAGCTGCGATTGTTGTTGCTGCTTCATTGCTGGTGGTGTTTTCTCTGCTGTAGATGCTGTTGTGTGTTGCTGCTTTGTTTCAGCTGTTGCTGTTGCAGCAGTTGTTTCTGCATTGCAGCTGTCTTTTTTTTTTTTTTTGTTTTTGCTTTGTTGCAGCTGTTGTAGTTTCCTTCTCTTTTGCACCAGTTATCCTTCTTGCTATTGCTACGATGTAACTGTTGTCATTGTTGCTGCTGATGTGTTGCATCTATTGTTGTCGTTGTTTTTTTTTGTTGTTGCTATTGCTTGTTGAGGCTTTCGTTGTTGTTGCTATTTTGCTGCTGTATTAGCTGTTGTTCTGTTGCAGCTGTTGTTGTTGTTGTTGTTGTTGTTGTTGTTGTTGTTACTGTGTTGAAGCTGTTTCTGCTGTTGCTTTATTTCGGCTATCGTTCTTGTTGTTTCTTGTTGCTCTGTTTCAGCTTTTTTTGTTCTCGTTATCGCTGTCATTCTATTGTAGTAATAATCGACGCTATTTTTTTTGTTGTTTGTTGTTCTTGTTGCTGCTGTTGTTATTGCTGTTGCTGTTGTTACTACTCTCTTGTAGCAACTGTTGTTGTTAGAACTGTTGTTGTTACTCTGTAGTAGCTGTGGTTCTTGTTGTTTTTTGTTGCTCTGTTGCAGCTGTTTTTTTTAGTCGTCGTCGCTGTCACTGTATTGTCGTCAATATCGTCGTCGTTTGCTATTTTTTGTTGTTGTTTCTTGTTGTTGCTGTTGTTATTGCTGCAGTTTGCTATTGCTGTTACTCTGTTGTAGCAGTTGTTGTTGTTAGTGTTGTTGTTATTGCTATGTTGTAGTTGTAGTAATTGGTAGTTGTTGTTGCACTGTTGTAGTTAGTCGATGTTGTTGTTGCTTTGCTTTTTCAGCAGTTGTTATGTTTGCAGTTACTCTGTTGCAGTTGTCATTCTTATTGTTGCTCCGTTGCTGCTGCTGCTGTTGTTAGTGCTCTGTTGCAGCCGTTGTCGTTTTTATTGTTATTGCTGCTGCTGTTGTCGTTGTTGTTGCTCTGTCATAGCTACTGTTGTTGTTGTTGCTCTTTCGCAGTTGTTGTTGTTCTGTTGCAGCTATTGGTGTTGTTGTTATCACAGTTGTTATTGTTGTGCTGTTCCTCTGTTAAAACTGATGTTATCATTGTTGTTGTCGTTGTTTGTTGTTGCTGCTGCTGCTGTTGTTGTTAGTAGCAGTTGTTGTTATTGTTGCTTCTTTTGTAGGCGTTTGTCGTTGTTGCTAATGCTGTTGCTGCTCAAGCTCTTCTGTTTGTTGTTGTTGTTGTTGCTCTGCTACTATTGTTACTGCTTATAAGTCATAGCGGCTGTTGTATTTGCTTCGTGCTCAGACGCATCTTGTTGTTCTTGTTGCTCCTCTAATCTACTGTTGTTATTCTGTTGCAGCGGTTGTTGTAGCTGTTGTAGCTGTTGCTGTATTAAAGTTGTTTCTACTGTTCTTGTTGTAATAACTCTCTGCAGCCGTTATAATTTTCTTCATTATTATAGTGTTATTGTCGCTGCGGAATGAAAATTTCTTGTTCTTCTTGTTCTCGTCCTTGTTCTTGTTGCTTTGTTGATGGCTGTTGTTGTTATTACATCTTGTTGGCAGGTGTGTCTAGTTGTTGTTCTGTGTTGCAGTTGGTGATGTTGTTGTTATTGCTATTTTGCAGCCTTTGCTAACGTTGCTGTTGGTCCGTAGCAGCGCGTCGCTATATTGTTGTGTTGGTTGTCCTGTTACAGCCGTTGCTTTGCAGCAGCAGCAGCTGGAAGTATAGAGGATGATTACGGAACAGCGGATGCTGTCAATCATCAAGTACCCCAGCTCATTCACCGCCCAACTTGTCAAACCCCACACTTTTCCCCGTCTATTCCAACCGTCATCCCAACCCCCCCTTCCCCCCCCCCCCCCCCCACCCCCCCCACTTACCCCCCTCCTCCCCCCCCCCCCTCACCCCATCCAACCCCTTTTCATTGGTTGGTTGTGCACCACCCCCCCCCCCCCCCCCCCCCCACCCCCCCATTCTCCTTTTTCTTTTTTCTTTCATTTAATTCCATTCCTATATAGCGTTTATCTTGTCCGTGCTTCCTTTCTCTTCTTCCTCCGTCCCTCCCTCTCGCTTTCTCGTCCTCAACAATTGTCCTCCTCCAGCTATCTCTCCTAATCTCCTCTCCGCCGCTATCCCGCCCCTCCTCTTTCGCCTTCGCCTTTCGCCGCTTCGCCGCCGATGTGTGTGTGTGGTTGTGTGTGGTGCTGTGTGTGTGTGTGGGTGTGGTGTGTCGGGTGGTGTGTGGTGTGTGTGGGTGTGTGTGTTGTTGTGTGTGTGTGTTGTGTGTGCTGTGTTGCTGCTTTCCTGGTCGTCCAGCCATTGCTGGTTGTGGTGACTTGTTGTGGCAGACGCATTTTCATTTTGTTGTTAATGTTGCCGTTGTTTTTGTTCTGTTGCACTACAGTTGTTTTTTGTTGCTCTTTTGCAGCGGGTGTTGCTGCTATTGTTGATTGCTGTCTGTTCTGCCTGTCTGTCTGCCTGTCTATTTGTCTGCAGATGCAAAAGCTGGACGCTGGCTTTGAGCCTCGCTGTTTAACGTGTCCAGGAACTGCGATTTTCACTGATGTTTTACCGCATATCCTTCCCGGTCCAATTTAGGGGGAACGTCCGAAACTCTGCGAGGATAATTCACACTTGTGGCATGTCAATCAACGAGAGAGAGCGACGTCCCGCCCTCGCCCCATTTCCTCCGTCCTTTCACTACCCTCTCGTCAGGCCCTCAGTTCGTCCCCTCTCCGTCTCCCACCCCCCCCTCCATACCCCTCCCGACCCCCCCCCCCCCCCCCCGTCTACCCACCCTCCCCCCTCCATTCCCTTTGCCCCCCCCCCGCCAGATTCTCTGAGAGAAGTCTTTCCGTACTATTCCCTCACCCTTCACCCCCTGACCCTACCCCTCACTTTCCCCTCCCCGTACCCTCTCTTGCCTTCCGCTCTCTTCTGTCCATTGATGCCTCGCTCTCATCCCATTTCCCCCGACCCCGCTTCATGCCCATGTCTCTCCCTCCGTGAACTACCTTCCCTCCCCCATGACCGCCATCCCTTTGCCTCAGTTTCAGCCTCAGATTCTTTGAAAGCAGAATTTTGTTTGTACTAGTCGGTGGGGGACTGGGAATTCTGATCTGACAGTCAAGTATGGTGCTTGGAGTCTTTAACCGATGAAGAACACACACGCGGTGGGGGTGTTGTAGCTCTCTTCGGGGGGGGGGGACATGTTTGAATAGTGATGCACTTCGCCCGTGAGATCCCATTTAAAACACGACCCCCACGACCAGTGGCGTCGCTCCTGGCACACATCTCAGTCATTCGCTCTTGACGTGCCGCGCAGCACAAAAAGACACCGTGTGAACACACACACACACACACGCGCGCAACACACACGCGCAGCGCATGCGCGCCGCGCACACACACACACACAGACACACTTCTCAAACGCTACTACACACCAGCACATACCAACAGACTGCGCGCGCGACAGAAACGCACTTTACGCCGTAATCACACGCAGGCGCCACTCATGATGGTAGTGTTGTCCTTCCTTAAGTTCCCCTTTTTTTTCTTTCTTTTCTTTCTTCGCCTTTTTCTTGCCATTGTTGTTGTTCTGTTGTTGTTGTATAACTTTTCAAGAGGTTACATTTTCAATCCACTCATCAGTTTGTGTTGTTTGTCAGCACGTTAAGCAAAACGTCCAAGTGTCATTTTCAGTCCGTTTTTTTTTTTGTTGAGCTCAAGTGTGGCCCCTTCTGGCAAAAACGAGTCTTCAACATCTATCCATTTTTAATTCCTTTTTTTTTTTAGTCTTCTACTCTCTCTCCGTTCTGCTTCTGCCTTCTTTTTCTTCTTCTTCTTCTTCCTTCGTTTTTTTCGTCACTTCTTCTCTCGCTTTCTCTTCGTTTTCTGGCTTCTCTTCTTCGTGTTTCCTTCTTCTGGTCTTCTGTCTTCTTCTTGTGTGCTTCTTATCTTTGGCTACGGGACACACACACACAAACCTGATTCTGCAGACATCTTCTTCTTCTTCTGATTCTTTTATTTGACGTCGTCAAAAACGTCATTAAGAAAACTCGCAGGAGTTGGGAGGTAAGATCAGCGGCATGAACACCTGAAAACGCCGGTGGGTCGTTTCTAGCCTAAACTGTGAAGTGGGACTCCTGTGGAAACACTTGTAGCCACAGCAGCCTTTTACAACTTTGGGACGATAGGAGTTCTCTGTCTCTCTCTCTCTCTGTCTTGGTGTTTGTGCGTGTGTGCGTGTGCCGTGCGTGCGTCTGCGTGTGCGTCGCGCGGGCGCGCGCGCGCTGCGTGTGGTGTGTGTGTGTATCTTTGTCTGTCGGACACACACACACAAACACACATATGTGCACACACTCGGGGATAAGAATTTTATTTTTGGTAATTGCATTCATTTTCGTCTGAAGATGTCAAACAACAGGGCACATACACTCTTCCGTCCTCCCACCTCCCCTCCTCAATCTCTCTCCTCTCTCTCTCTCATCTCTCTCTCTCTCTCTCTCTCTTCTCTCTCCTCTCTCTCTTCCTCTCTCTCTATCTTTGTCTCTATCTCAGTCTGTCTGTCTGTCTGGTCTGTCTGTCTGTGTCTCTCTCTCTCTCTCTCTCTCTCTGGTCTGCTCTCTGCTCGTCTCCTCTCTGTGTGTGTTTGTGCGTGCGTGCGCGCGCGGCGCCGTTGTGTGTGTGCGTGTGTGTGTATCTTTGTCTGTCGGACACACACACACAACAACACATATGTGCCAGACATCGGGAATAAGATAAGAATTTTATTTTTGGTAATTGCATTCATTTTCGTTCGTCTGAAGAGGTCTCAAACAAACAGGGCACATACACTCTCCGTCCCTCCACCTTCACCTTCTCTCCCTCTCCTCTCTCATTCTCTCTCTCTCTCTCTCTCTCCTCTCCCTCTCTCTCTCCTCTCTCTCGTCCTCTCTCGTCTATCTTTGTTGTCTCTATCTCAGTCTGTCTGTCTCTGTCTGTCTGCTCTGTCTCTCTCTCTCTCTCTCTCTCTCTCACACACACACACACAACACACACACACACACACACACACACCACACACACATACACACAACCACACATACATACATCTACACACATACATGCACACACATGCAAATGTGAGCACGTGCGTGCGCGTTTATACCTACATACATATACACACAGAGATACACCATCACCACCACAACCACCACTTCCTAGTGCATGTATGTGTGTGCATGCGCGTGCGTGCGTGTGTGATGTGGGGTGTGTGTGGTTGTGTGACGTGCGGGTGTGCGTTGCGTGCGTGCGTGCGTGCGTGTGTGCGTGCTGCTGCGTGAGTGCGTGAGCGTGCATGCGTGCGTGCATCCGTGCGCCGTGTGGTGTGTTTGGTGTGTTTGGGTGTGATCGGGTGCATGTACGTGTGTGTGATCGGGTGCGGAGCGTGTGTGCGTAATTGAAAGAGAAGATACAAAGACATTATTGAAAGACGAGAGAGAGATTGAGAGAGAGAGAGGGGGGGGGGGGGATTTGGTGGGGATTTTGGGGGGGCGGGACTTGAAAACATAACCAGCTCCTTGTAACAGGAGAAACAAAACGAATTATCTGTCATGGTAGGACCCAAAGACTGACGAAATTGAACAAGGCAAAATAGAGCTGTTGACAGGAAAATTGCACGTCCTCATCTCTGTTTTTTTCTCCTGTGTTAAGATGAAAATGTATTACAGCAGTATTGTCTCAGTAATTTAAGACAGGAAACTGGTGTTTTTTGTTGTTAAATTCAGTAGGACAGGCAGAAACACAGAGAGAGAGAGAGAGGGAGGGAGAGTGAGAGAGAGAGAGAGAAGAGAAGAGAGAGAGAAGAAGAGAGAAGAAGAGAAGAAGAACAGACAGAAGAAAGAAGAAGAAGAAGAAGAAGAGACAGACTAGGACATTGACAGACCAGTTAACAGACAGAGAGCGAGGCAGAAAAGAAACGAAGACTGACAGATATGATGAGGAAGGAGGAGAGAGAAGAGAGCAGAAGAAGAAGAGAAGAGCGAGAAGATGAGAGGGAGAGATAGAGGAAGAAGAAGAGGCAGGAGGAGGAGGAGGAGGAGGAGGAGGAGAAGAAGAGGAAGAAGGGAAGAAGAGAAGAGAAGAAGAGGAGGAGGAGGAGAAGAAGAAAGAAGACGAAGAAGAAGGAAGAAGAGGAGATAGAAGAAAGAAGAAGAAGAAGAAGAAGGAAGAGAGAAGAAGAAGAAGAAGAAGAAAGCTGAATTAAAAAATAAAAAAAAAAAACAAACAGAAAAGAAGCAAGGGCAAAGGGCAGAAACATTTGACAAGAAGATCTTCAAAGAGCTTAAAAACGACTCTCACCCAGCAGATCACAGTTTGGAGAAAAACAGGCATGTTAAAAGCCTTTTTTTTTTTTTTTACTATGCAATTTTTTTCTAAACAATTCTGATCCTGGAATAATAAAAACGACGCAAAAAAAAGAACAAGTCCCACTTCAATGTTTTATTTCATAAAAGCAACGGTTATTATCAAATAAATGCTTTGCGATCACACACACACGCACGCACGCACGCACGCACGCACGCACGCCACGCACGCACACACACACACACACACACACACAAACACACACACACACACACACACACACACCACACACACACACCACACACACACACACACAGACGACGACGACGACGACGACGACGACGACGACGAACGAGAAGAAGAAGAAGAAGAAAAGAAGAAGAAGAAGAAGAAGAAACAACAACAACAACAACAACAACAACAACAACACACACTAACGACGACCTTGTCAATGACGACTAAGAAGATAAGTAAAAGGGAAGGTCGCTAACTTCTTTAGCTACAAGAGAATGCAATCACTCTTGAAGACTCAGCAACGAAAAAATTCTCTAGCAAACACAAGCCTGACAGTATTAGAATCTATATAAATATCCTCCTTCAAAATTGACCAAACACACTAGAAGAAGAAGAAGAAGAAGAAGAAGAAGAAGAAGAAGAAAGAGAAAGAAGTACAAGAAAAATAACAAGAAGAAGAAGAATAAGAAGACAAGAACAATAAAAAGAAGAAGGTGCAAAGAAGAAGAAGAAGAAGAAGAAAGAATGAGGAGGAAAGGAAGCAAGAAAGAAAAACAGAAAAAAGAAAGAGAAAAGGAGAGGAGGTGGAGAAGAAGAAGGCGAAGGAGGAGGAGAAGGAGGAGGAAGAAGAAAAAGAAGGTGCAAAGGAGGAGGAAGAAGAAAGAAAGATAAAAAAGAAAGAAAAGAAGAGAGAAAAGGAGAAGAGGTGAAGGAGAAGGAGAAGAAGGAGGAGGGCAAGGAGGAAGATGAGAAGCAGAAGAAGAAGAAGAAGAAGAAGAGAAGAAGAAGAAGAAGAAGAAGAAGAAGAAGAAGAAGAATGATGTGGACAGAAGAAGAGGAAGCTCAGATGAAAAAAGAAGGAGCAGGAGGAGGAGGAGGTGAAGCAGATCAAGCACGAGCAAAAGAAAAGAAAACAGAAAAAACAAACAAACGAACAAATAAAATCCGTGGAACACGTGCGTGACTCCATTAATGAGGCTGCCCGTTCTCACGTTTCCGATAACCTTGTCTTGAGTGACTGTCAGGAAATAGGGTCAATATGGCTCGTAAAGGGAGAGAGAGAGAGAGAGAGAGAGAGAGAGAGAGAGAGGAGAGAGAGAGAGAGAGAGAGAGAGAGAGAGAGAGAGAGAGAGAGAGAGAGACAGAGAGAGAGAGAGAGAGAGAGAGAGAGAGAGAGAGATTTTCCCCCTCAAACCAGCTAAATCATCCATTCAAAAATCCGTTAACAGTCTATTATCCTGTGAAATAAGCAGCTATGTTATGATGTTATTAGTTACCATTCCCAGGATAACGGTTATCTTCTCGAGTAAAGAATTATCCCGAAAATCAGCCATCATGTTTCTGTGAAATCAGCCGATTACCGCGGGAAATTGACTGTGTTCACCGCAAAATTGACTGTTTTTCGGAGGATGAATGACTGTTTTTAGGGGGAAATAGTTCTTACATTGATTATAAGTTATTTCAAGGGACAGTATCCCCAAAACTTTTTTTTGGCAGCTGGTGTGTTTCTTTCTGTCTGCTCGCATGTTTCCGTGTAGGCATGCGCTCATTCTATTTTCAGTGAATTATTCTGTTAAAAAAGTGTCACAGGGCCAGGATAAGAGGGACGACAGGAGAGTGGGGAGAGAGGTTGAAACCGAGGAAGGGGGGAAGGGGGGAGTTCGTGATGAAGCGATATCTTTATTTTCTTCTTCTTTAATGATTTTTGTTCAGCATTGCCTTTTCTCTCTCTCATCTTGTTCATCCCTGTCCCTCAAAAAACGCAGTAGATACAGAGTTGAAACATTTTCAACTGCTAGGTTAATACAGACTGCGCATGCACGCGCGCGCGCGCGCGTGTGTGTATGTGTAAGTGCGTGCGTGCGTGCGTGCGGTGGTGTGTGTGTGTGTGTGTGTGTGTGTGTGTGTGTGTGTGTGTGTGTGTGTGTATGTGTGTGTGTGTGTGTGTGCGTGTGTGTTGCGTGCGTGCGTGCGTGCGTGCGCGCGCGCGCGTGTGTGTGTGTGTATGTATATGTGTGTGTGTGTGTGTGTGTGTGTGTGTGTGTGTGTGTGTGTGTGTGTGTGTGTGTGTGTGTGTGTGTGTTGTACCTGTGGTGTGTATGTGTGTGCGCATGTAGACATGCCCACTTGTGAGTCTGCATGCTGAGAGCGTAATGAACACAGTAGTCGACAAAAGCTGGCTTTCACCACCTGACTGCCACTTCCCACCTACGACAGCACAGGCACTTCCTGCTTGACCTTCACGTGTTGACCACACACCATACGCACAAGAGGATGAAGGGCAGAAAGATGATGGAGACTAATGGATAAAGAGAGAAGCACTCAGATACAGTCGCAACAGCTTCCGCAGATGCCTGTTACTGGTGAAACTTGTCATTTTTCAGGAATGATCCTGAAAAGAAGAAAGAAAAAAGATATATCCGAAGATGCCAATAAAACCCAGAAAAGTACTGTCCTAGCCTGCCCTATCACAGCCGGAAGCAGTCCTGCACCACCTTTCGAAGCCCGCGCTGTGTCGACATAGGGTCCAGGCACACACAAGGCATTCCATTAAGACGTCAAGGGACGTAACTGCTCCCTCGGGCAGATGCCACTGTATGATGGCCATTAGTTGTGACACAACTAAACCTCCGTGGAAGCTAACCCATGGGTGTACCAACCCGTGTGTCATAGCTGCAGAGTCCACCGACAAAAGACGCCACCACCATACAAACTGCTACACGCATCCCACAGTCCCACTCGTTGCTGTTTGGCTGATAAATGAAACCACCAGTGCGACTCCTGACACAGACAGCTTTCGCCACACGGTCTAACGTACCCTCTGAAGAGGATCTCGTGTTGCAGTTTTTTTCCGCTGTTGACCGGACTGTTCCTGTGGTCAGTCGGTCTTTTCTCACACTCAATGGGTCTATCCCCAGTGTCAGCCAAAAGGCAGACATGAAAAAGAGACACCCAAAGGTGCCAACTGCCAGACCAACCAGCTGGAAGTAATCCTGCGCCACCGTTAAAAACCTGTGTTATGTTAACATAGGGTGAAGACGTCTTTTCGACATTTTTGGGGTGATCCCGAAGGAAGAAAATAATGATATGAGAAAGTAAAGTGGCAAGTGCCCCACTAGCATGATCATGTTCCCTGTTAAGACCAATTTTGTCAACAGCTTTGTTATCGTAACTGTTTCGAGTACTATATGCGATGACAGGAACGTACACGAGGATCAGTACTGCTTTTGCCGAAGTGGACGGCATTGCAATTTCTCACTGCTGAGAATAATCTGATGACGGTTATGTCATCTGGTTATGTCATCTGCCCTTCAAACACGTATGCTGCATGCACCATGGTCTGCCGTTTTTTCTCCCCTTTGCTTCACCTAAACCTTTCCCGCTCCCGTTTTTCACTCGCGAGCCGCTTCCCTGCCCGCTTCCATCTCCCCCTCTATTTCTCTTTGCTTTCTTTTGTCGCGGAAGAGTCTGAAGTGTTCTGATTTTGACCTAATTTCTAATTTCAGCTCTAATTTCTCTGGATTATCACACAATGGACACCTGCACAGAGAGAGTCATTCTTTTCAAGTCTACTGCGCTGTCTTTAGTTGGAGCAAACACACGCCAGTGAGCTAGTTCAGTCAGAGACTTGGGTATCGGATTTTCTCTTCCTACACTGACAGGTCACTGACAAAACGAACGTCATTCAAAACAAGCAAACACACATTAAAAACTCTTTGACCTTACATGTGACATTTTACCTTGAGGCAACATACACATATGATGCTTTAAGGTGTTTAATACATCCGTTTAGGGTTTTGCTATGATCAGTGCCTGTTTTCTACCATTTTGGCTACGAGACAAACTATAAGACGCACTCCTATATTTCTCATGGAGATCTGTTCAAGTGAAAACCACAAGACCGTTGTACTTGATGTTTAAATGTGGCTTCACTTGCCTGTTTCGCCATCAATGCTGGTGCATATATTCAGTTATATTTGGTAGTGTATATCTCCCTGTGATCTACCTTAATTCTTTTTTTCAGCGGTTCATTTTTTTTTTTTTTTTTACTTCATTGCTTATCTTAGTTCTTAACATACGCACCTTTTTTTGTGTGTGCCCCTACTCTCACATACTCCATCGGATCTCGGTAATATTACTCTCAAGCCGCCTGTTTCTACTAAGCCACGACCAGGTTTTTTTTCCTGTCACAGACCCAGCAACAGCAAGTCAACAGGGAGCCGATCAATATCAAGCCTTCATGAGGCAACCCACCAGAGGAGACACTGCACTGCTGCTGAGTCAGTCTGATGGTGCTCGGTGGTGACAATTCTAATCCAGCGTACTCATGACACGATCAACTACTAGGCGCCCTGCTGACGGCTGTAGTGCCTGATCGTGACGCCAGCATGGGTCAACGTCTTCCCAAACATATCCATCCAACGACCGTTCCTCTGGACCTGCTGATACCAATGACTTGGATACCAAACTCAGCACGGGCACTGGTGAGGAGACGAAACTAAGCTGATGTCACAAAAGGCCATCCATGAAAGGCCATAGAATCTGGTATCTTTCTTCAGTAATGATCTACAAAAAAAATATTCAACGGAGTTCCACTCTATTCGGAGACTATATGACAGGGTTGTGATCCACATCCTTCCTGACATAGCTCGGCGTCAACCAGACCCGGGATACAGACATCTGCAGGATTGATCAGGAAATCAAAAAGTAGCACTCTCAGAGACGCATCCATTAAGTGAATAACATTCGACCCTGTGGTTTCAGTGTTAGCAACACTGATAGACACGCCATCCGTTAAGTGAATGACATTCTACCCTGTGGTTTCAGTGTTAGCAACACTCTCAGACACGCAATCCGTTACGTGAATAACATTCGACCCTGAGGTTTCAGTCTCCTCGTTTTACATGTAGTTCCGTATAGAAACCAGATGAGATAATTCACTTATCTCTCTTTCCATTTCCGCTAAGTAGACATCGCACTGAAAAGCGTGGTATTGAGATATTTTCTCCCTTACCCTTCTTTCCTCCTCTACCCCTCCGCACCCCCCCCCCCCCCCCCCACGTCCGCCTCCTCCACTACTACCCCACCCCTTACCTCCTCTTCCCCCTACCATACCTCCCGTCCCTTTCCTCTAGACCCGTTCCAAATTCCTGGTGGATAAAAAAAAATTAAGTGGTGGAACCTTGGATTCGAACCAGGGATTTAACATCTTCAGTCTAACGCTCTTCCCAATACGCCCTTTACGCCTGTCGGAAAGCACTGGGGGGTCTAGATTACGTGATTTCCGGTGGCAGGATGTGTCTGACTCTCTTTGAATTTCGACATCGCTTTCATTCGCCAAATGGTCGCATTAAAAATGCGACTTATGTGATCTTCCAATGGAAAAGGGATTTGGTATTCATCTGCCTATTACGCTAGTGAGTCACTGTGCTAAATTTGGACATCAGACGAAAATCGTGAATCTGTATACGGAACACTAAAGACAGGCTTCACACAGACAGACAGACAGACACACATACATACATACATACATGCATACATACATACATACACACAGACATGCATGCATACGTGCACACATACATACATACATACATACACACACACATGCATAGAGACAGACAGACAGATAGACAGACAGACGTAGACTAACAGAGCCCGATTTATGTCTTGCAGTTGAAAAAGATTGCTGAGAATGTTGACAGCAGGTTTACGTCCGTAATTATTTGGTGACATCCTAACATGCAAGTCATAGTAAGAAAGGTCTAATCAACATCTAACGTCCTACCAAATGTAGTTATGCGAATGTTGATAACTGCATGTTAAATTTACTAAGATCTAGTTGCAAAGTGAAACGACTGCAGGCGGAAATCTAAACAAAAACGTGGACAAATTTTGACCATTATTAGTATTCCTATCAGTAATATTATTATCATCATTACGACTTTGACTCACACATTATTTCCCTTCCGACAGCCTCGTTCTCATTCAACGCCTTCTTCCTTGCACTGAACTCAGAAGCAATCTGAAGCGATCAAAGCTAAGTGCATTTTCGTTATTTTGTTCGTCTTTGTTTCACCTGAAGAAAACCTAAGAGGTCGAAACGCGTTGTGTGTGTTTGTCATGCGACTCGTTTGTCCACGTTTCTCTGGGCGGTTCGCTGACATTTATTTAAGATGAATTTACTAAATTTACACACACACACACACACACACACACACACACACACACACACACAGAGAGAGAGAGAGAGAGAGAGAGAGAGACAGAGACAGAGAGAGACAGACAGACAGACAGAGACATACAGACAGAGGAGAGAGAGAGAGAGAGAGAGAGAGAGGGTGGCAGAGACAGACACATACATACACACACATGCGCGCGCGCCCACACACACACCACCCCCCCCCCCCCCCCCCCCCCCCCCCCAGACACACACACACAGAATGAGAGAGACAGACAGACAGAGGGGAAAGAGAGAGAGAGAGAGAGAGAGACAGAGGGGAGAGAGAGAGAGAGAGAGAGAGAGAGAGAGAGAGAGAGAGGGTGGCACAACACACACACACACACACACACACACACACACACACCACACACACACACACACACACCCACACACACACACACACACGCACACACACACACAGACGAAATATGGTGATCATACAGTCTCTTCTTTGCTTACACGTGTGAGTCAAAAACAATAATAAAAAATAAAAAGATAGTTTATGAAAGACACTAAAACAACCAGCCAAGCAGATCGTTGATTCCGCACTTGCCATCTGCGGCATCAGTAGGATAGCTATCAAGACCTTGTCTTGCGTTTCATTTCACAGGCTGAGCGTTCTTCTTTTTAAACTGAAGGTCCTTCCTTGCCCTGTGGTTTTCCCAGCGTGTCGCTTCCTTCCAATAGGCGGCCAGTCCTGAAGTTCTGTCTTGTCACTATCAGCTGGCGCGGCGGTGACTCATACCGTTTCAAACTATTTTGATCCCCTGCCAGGTCTTGTTATTAGACTCATTACGGTGAGTGGTTGCGAGGTCTTTTTCTTCTTCTTCAGTCTTCTTCATCTCCTTCTTTCTGTCTTTGTTTGTCTGTCTGTCTGTTTGTCTGTCTGTCTTTTGATCCAACTTGTCTGTCTGTTTGTCTGGCTGTCTGTCTGTCTTTTGATCCAAATGCCAGGCCTGTTGTTAGGTTCATCACGGTGAGGGTGGCGAGGTCCTTTTTCTTCTTCAGTCTTCTTCATCTCCTTCTTTCTGTCTTTGTTTGTCTGTTTGTCTGTCTGTCTGTTTGTCTGTCGGGCTGGCTGTCTGTCTTTTGAGCAACGGCCAGACCTGTTGTTAGGTTCATTTCGGTGAGTGGTTGCGAGGTCCTTTTCTTCTTCGTCTTCTTCATCATCTTCTATCTGTCTGTCTGTCTGTTTTGCTTGTCTGTCAGAATGTCTTTTCCTTCTTTTCTTCTGCCTTTGTCTGTCTGCCTGTCTGTCTTCTTTCTGTTATTTTCTACTTCTTCTTCTTCTTTTCCTTTCTGTCTGTTGTCTGTCTGTCTGTCTGCCTGCCTGCCTGTCTGTCTGTCTGTTTGTCTGCCTTTTTGATCAACTGCCAGGGCTGTAACAGGTTCATTACCATGAGTGCTCGCGGGTTCCTTTTTCTTCTTCGTCTTCTTCATCTCCCTCTTTCTGTCTTTGTCTGTGTCTCTGTCTGTCTGTCTTTTTCCTCTTTTTTTTCTGTCTGTCTGTCTGTCTGTTGGCCTGTCCGTCCGTCTCTTTCTTCTTTTTTTTTTCTTTCTTTGTCTGTCTGTCTGCCTGCCCCTACTATCATCGTTGTCGTCGTCGCCGTCATCGTCATCGTCATCATCATCATCATCATCATCATCATCATCATCATCTCATCTTCTTCTTCTCTTCTTCTTCTTGTTTGTCTGTCTATCTGTCTGGCTGGCTGGCTGGTTGTTGTTGTTGTTGTTGTTGTTCTTGTTGTTGTTGCTGTTCTTCTTCTTCTTTCTTGTTCTTCTTCTTCTTCTCAGTCTTTGTCTGTCTGGCAACCCCATCTCTCTCTCTCTCTCTCTCTCTCTCTCTCTCTCTCTCTCTCTCTCTCTCTCTCTCTCTCTAAGGAATTTCCACCATCTCGTTTTTACAATCAGGGAATGTTACTGCTTATGCTTCTTGGAGGAAAATAATGGCGATACATAAGTAGGACAGATTTTCCTCCCTCCTGGTCTCTGGGCCCTAGAGCCAACAGCTTGTATCGAAGAGAAGTGGATTTCAAGCTGCACTGGAGACTAGGTTGGCTGGGCATCTCTGTCTCTTGTCTCTGTATCACATTCCAACATACATGTCAGACTCTTGTCATTCTCAAAAATTCTACAAGCCTCCTTGCCATGGGTACATGATAAAACCGCAGTTCAGCTGTTGTGTTCACATGGCGCTCTGAAGGACGATCTTTCTGTCCTCCGACAGTACAGTGGTAGGTGGCCCAGTGGTGAAACCACTCTCCTGGGATATCAGAGGATTCTAGATGCAAGGGCTGGAATATGATATGCACGCGGCGCAAGTTTGTTGTTGTTGTTGTTGTGTGTTGTTGTTGTTGTTGGTGGTAGTAGTAGTAGTAGTAGTAGTAGCAGCAGCAGCAGCAGCAGCAGCAGTAGTAGTAGTAGTAGAAGTAGTAGCAGTTGTAGTAGAAAGAGTAGTAGTAGTAATAATAGTAATGGTGGTGGTGGTGGTGGTGAGGGTGGTGTGGTGGTGGTGTAGTGTAGTGGTGGTGGTGGTGATGGTGGTGGTGTGGTGGTGACGGTGCTCACTCACTGTTGCTGTTCTCACTGTTGTTTGCTTCCTCTCTGCGTTACACTTCTTGATTAAATCTTGAAATCCTTCCTCCTCGCTTTACGAAAATCATTCGCTGCCTTCTCTTTGGCGTGTTTCCAATTGCCTTTAAATGTGCAGTAGCGATATTTCTCTTTTTTAAAAAAAAAAAAAAAAAAAAACCACGCACGCACGCACGCACGCACACGCGCGCGCGCACGCACGCACGCACGCACGCACGCACGCACGCACGCACACACACACACACACACACACACACACACACACACACACACACACACACACGACCACACAAGTTTCTGAAATACTACAGACCTCTTTCTAACCTCTGCATTCTTTCCGAGATCACTGACAAAATCGTTTTGAAGCGACCCTCTGAAAATCTCCAGCTAGCGATCTGTTCAACCAAATTTTCAGTCCGTTCATCGTTCTAGCCTCAGTGCCGAAATAGCTCTGCTAAAAATAATCGATAACCTTTCGTACTTTATGGATGATGATCAAGTCTCCCTTTTTGTGTTGTTTTTTTTTTTCCTTTGTTTGATTTATTGGCGGCCTTCGGCACAATTTACCCCCCAGTATCACTGCCTCGTCTGAAACTTACTTTTGGAAGAACTGATAGTGTTTTGTCACTACATTACACCACCTCACGTCTGGGTTTTCTTGTCATATCTCAGAGATCGCGTCCTTTCCCTGTTGGTTGTCTCTCGGGCTCGAGGATTTTGCCCCCCCCCCCCCCCCCCCCCCCCCCCCCTCCCGCCCGGCGGTAACATTTTTTTTTTTTTTTTTACAATGGCACACATATGAATTTGTATGTTAGCTACACCATCTGACTCATTTTGGCGTCTTCTGATGCGTGTATTGGTATCATATGCTTTTCCTTCTTAATTACTAAGTTAATTTGTATCGCGTAGCGTTTTTTTTTCTCATTCCCTTTAATGAACTGTCATATATGTTTTGTTGAGATGTATTTGTGTCATGCCCACTTTCTTTCTCCTTCACCAAATGAATTTGTAAGAGCTCAGGACTTTCTGTAGACAAAGCGCAAAAAAAAAAAACCACACACACACACACCATGCGTGATGATGATACACTACACTACACTACATTACACTACACTGTCAAACACCAAACTACAGTACAATAGAATACAGTTCAATTTAGTGCAGTACAATACAACACGACACACGACAGGACATGACAGGACACGACACGACAAGACACTACACTGTTACACACCATTCTACAGTACGTAACAGAACAGTAAAGAACAGTACAGTACACCACATAGCACTACATTACATTAACTACACAACGGTATAGTACAGTTAAGAAAAGTACTGTACACTACACTACAGTGCAATGTTGCATACCAGAGTAGAGTACACTACATTCTTACGCACCACAGTCTAGTACAGTACACTACACTACAGGATAGTACAGTAATGTACACTACACTGTTACATACCACACCACAGTACAGTACAATGAGCACCACAGCACAGTACAGTACACCACACCGTACTACCCTGCCCTACCCTACCCACACACCACACCACAGTACAGTACAATAAGCAGTTACACACCACACCACGGTACAGTACCCCACACCATACTACCCTACCCTACCCCTGCCCCCCTGCCCTGTCCCCTACCCTGCCCTGCCCTGCCCTACCCCCTACCCTGCCCTGCCCCCCCTACCCTACCCTGCCCACACTGCCCACACCACCCAGTACAGTACAATAAGCAGTTACTACACACCCTGCCCAACCACGGTACAGTACACACCTACCATACCCTACCCTGCCCTGCCCTGCCCTGCCCTGCCCTGCCCTGCCCTGCCCTGCCCTGCCCTGCCCTAACCCTACCCTACCCTGCCCTGCCCTACCCTACCCTACCCACACTGCACACCACCCTACCCTACCCTAAGCAGTTACACACCACACCACTGTACAGTACCCCACACCTACTACCCTGCCCTGCCTGCCCTGCCCTGCCCTGCCTGCCCTGCCCTGCCCTACCCTACCCTGCCCTGCCCTACCCTACCCTGCCCACACTGCCCACCCCACCCTACAGTACCTGCCCTGCAGTTACACACCACACCACGGTACAGTACACCACACCCTGCCCTGCCCTGCCCTGCCCTGCCCCCTGCCCTGCCCTGCCCTGCCCTACCCTGCCCTGCCCTGCCCCTGCCCTGCCCCTGCCCTGCCCTGCCCTGCCCTCCCCCTACCCTGCCCTGCCCTGCCTAACCCTGCCCTGCCCTGCCCTGCCCTGCCCTGCCCTGCCCTGCCCTGCCCTGCCCTGCCCTGCCCTGCCCCTGCCCTGCCCTGCCTAACCCTGCCCTGCCCTACCCTGCCCTGCCCTGCCCTAACCCTGCCCTGCCCTACCCTGCCCTGCCCTAACCCTGCCCTGCCCCTAACCCTGCCCTGCCCCACCCTGCCCTGCCTAACCCTGCCCTGCCCTGCCTGCCTAACCCTGCCTACCTGCCCTGCCTGCCTAACCCTGCCCTGCCCTACCCTGCCCTGCCCCCCTGCCCTGCCTAACCCTGCCCTGCCCTGCCCTACCCTACCCTGCCCTGCCCTGCCTACCCTGCCCTGCCCTGCCCTGCCCTGCCCTGCCCTGCCCTGCCCTACCCTACCCTGCCCTGCCCTGCCCTGCCCTGCCCTGCCCTGCCCTGCCCTGCCCTGCCTAACCCTGCCCTGCCCTACCCTGCCTGCCCTGCCCTGCCCTGCCCCTGCCCTGCCCTACCCTGCCCCTGCCCTGCCTAACCCTGCCCTGACCTACCTGCCCTACCCTGCCCTGCCCTGCCCTGCCCTGCCCTGCCCTACCCTGCTGCCCTGCCCTGCCCTGCCTACCCTGCCCTGCCCTGCCCTGCCCTACCCTGCCTGCCCTACCCTACCCTGCCCTGCCCTGCCTGCCCTACCCTACCCTGCCCTGCCCTGCCTAACCTACCCCCTGCCCTGCCCCTGCCCTACCCTGCCCTGCCCTGCCCTGCCTAACCCTGCCCTGCCCTGCCTACCCTGCCCTGCCTAACCCTGCCCTGCCCTGCCTAACCCTGCCCTGCCTAACCCTGCCCTGCCCTGCCTAACCCTGCCCTGCCCTACCCTGCCTAACCCTGCCCTGCCTAACCCTACCCTCCCTAACCCTGCCCTGCCTACCCTGCCCTGCCCTGCCCTGCCTAACCCTGCCCTGCCCTGCCCTGCCCTGCCCTGCCCCTGCCCTGCCCTACCCTGCCCTAACCCTGCCCTGCCTAACCCTACCCTGCCTAACCCTGCCCTGCCCTGCCCTGCCTACCCTAACCTGCCCTGCCTAACCCTAACCCTGCCCTAACCCTGCCCTGCCTAACCCTAACCCTGCCTAACTAACCCTGCCCTGCCCTGCCCTGCCTAAACCCTGCCCTGCCTAACTGCCCCCCTGCCCTGCCCTGCCCTAACCCTGCCCTGCCCTACCCTGCCCTGCCCTGCCTAACCCTACCCTGCCTAAAACCTGCCCTGCCTAACCCTGCCCTGCCCTGCCTGCCCTACCCTGTCCTGCCTAACCCTAACCTGCCCTGCCCTGCCCTACCCTGCCCTGCCCTACCCTACCCTGCCTAACCCTGCCCTGCCCTGCCCTGCCCTACCCTAACCTGCCTACCCTAACCCTAACCTAACCCTGCCCCTAACCCTGCCCTGCCCTGCCCCTAACCCCCTGCCCCTACCCTGCCCCCTAACCCTGCCCTAACCCTGCCCCTGTCTAACCCTGCCCCTGCCTACCCTGCCCTACCCTACCCTGTCCTGCCCTGCCCTGCCTAACCTGCCCTGCCTAACCCTGCCCTGCCCTGCCCTGCCCTGCCCTGCCCTGCCTAACCCTGCCCTGCCTAACCCTGCCCTGCCCTGCCCTGCCCTGCCCTGCCCTGCCTAACCCTGCCCTGCCCTACCCTGCCCTGCCCTGCCTACCCTGCCCTACCCTACCCTGTCCTAACCCTGCCCTACCCTACCCTGCCCTAACCCTGCCCTACCCTACCTAACCCTGCTCTACCCTACCCTGCCCTGCCCTGCCCTGCCCTGCCCTGCCCTGCCCTGCCTGCCCTGCCCTACCCTACCCTGCCCTGCCCTGCCCTACCCTACCCTACCCTGCCCTGCCCTGCCCTGCCCTGCCCTACACTTCGCACCATTACGCTTACATCCGAACAAGTCATCCTGGGCCACAGAAACAGCGCTTTTCGTCGTTTGAAAGAGAGGGAGGAGGAGAGGAAAGGTATGTGTGGCCGGGGGAGGGGGGGGGGAGGAGAGGTACGGGGGGTCCTGATCATCACCCCACCCTTTCTCTTGTCCAGCCCATCCTCAACCATTCTATCCTCCGTCCTCCTCTTTCTAGCCCCACTTCCCATATCAACCAAAAAAAACCCCCACTGTCAGTGTCAACACAAGAAACTTCATAACTAATTCAACAGAACTGCAGAGGTCACGGAGTGGACAGCTGTCTCCCCTCCACTTTTCTCTTCACCATACAACATATCCTCCGTCCCTCCCACCCCCCATTCCACCACCACAACCCCCCCCCCCCCCCACCCCCCTAGCAACTCGTTCACTTTCCACCACTACTCCTCCATTCCTTCCCCCTCTACCCCCACCCCATGCACCTCCCTTGCATTCCTCTCCACCCCCATCCCGCCAACTATTTTGGTCTACCCCACCCACTCCCTCATCCCACACGTTCATCAACTTTAATTACACTTCGGTCTCCTGTAGCGCGCTGCTGACGAAACAAAGAAGAGTGGACCTGCTTCGTGCTAGAAACCCCCCCCACCCCTCCTCCTCCCCCCCCCCCTCTCTCTCCTCTCTCTCTCTCTCTCTCTCTCATAAACTATTTTTCATTTCATTTCTTTCTCTCTCTCTCTCTCTCTCTCTCTCTCTCTCTCTCTCTCTCTCTCTCTCTCTCTCTCTCTCTCTCTCACACACACACACACACACACACACACACACACACACACAGAGTAAACAAAGGGAAAAAAAAAGGCTAGCGCCGTCGGAAGGAGTGTCATGATTCTTTCAGCGCGGGCCCGACTTCCACAAAGTTTTTCTTCTCTCGCAATGGTTTGATAGTTTTTACAATTTTTCATTTTATTTTTTACTTTAATTTCTTTCCCCACCGACCCACCCCTCTTCCTTCCTCCATCTCCCCCGGATGGGGAAGGGGGAGCGTTGAAGCTAAGACACACACACAAGCAATAATCATGAATGACAGAAGCCACAGCGCTATAAACAGTGTCATATTTGAAATAAATGGCAAAGGTGAGGATAGTAGAACGCTATGCAAATGAAAATAAACAACTTACAGACACAACGCGTCTCATCTGATTGGGTTTCCACACGTAGGACAAACACTATGAGACACATCAAACGAACAGTCACCCAGCTTTTCTCTGCCTCATGGGTGGTGTGTTCGAGCACCGACTAACATTGCGGAATAGAACTGAAAAGGGCAAGATCCCTGAGGAGCAATAGATTCTGTGTTGAAATAACAACGACAACAAACAATAATGATAATAATAATAACAGTGATGATGATGATGATGATGATGATGACAGTCAGAGTGACATGACACAACAAAACAATAATGATAGCAATGATAATAATAACGATGATGATGATGATGATGATGATGATGATGATGATGATGATGATGATGATGATGAAAATAATAACAGCATTAATCCTGATGACGATAATAACGTGATGATGATGATGATGATGATGATGATAAATAATAATAATAGTAATCATGATCATGATGATGATGATAATGATAATAATAATAACAGTAATGATGATGATGATGATGATGATGATGATGACAATAGTCAGACTGACACAGTGTGTCTGTTGTTTCAATGTTGTTTTGTCCTGCCTGATGAAGACGGACAGGTCGAAACGCGGTGCATCTCTTTTTGCAACTGATCAGCTCTATTCCTTCGACAGTGTAGTAACCTCATTTTTGGTCCCTTTTTTCTTCAGTTACCGGCTGCTGTCAGTTCCCTGCCAGAAACATTTTGGTTCAAGTCAACAGAGCTCACTTTCCTTTTTCTCTTTCTTTTTTAAAAAAAAATCTCGTCAAGATACCGGTATTGCTGTCCGTTTCGCTGAAAGTAAAGCGAACGACTGCAACACCTAAAGTTAATCACGGGCCGTCGGATTATATGCCGCAAAAAATCAAGTGATACTCAGCTCTAACATTGATATTCTAATGTTCGACCCAATTCGAAGCAGCCAACCAGTTTCTTCAAACACTGAACTTCGCCACTGACACACGAATAGTTAAACGTTTTTTTTTTTTTTTTTTCGTTTTTTTTCTTGGGGTTTTTTTTTTTGGTTTTTTTTGTTCACTGTGTGTTTGCAAGTAATACTTGTTAAAAAAGCATGGGAATTACTGTTGCCCTTCCCCCCCCCTCCCTCCGCAGACCTTCCCCCCCTCCCCTTCCTGTACCCATCTCCCGTCCTTGCCCCTGATCCTCCTCTCTCCCTCTTATCCTCACTCATCCCCGTGCTCCTTCCATGCTTGTGTCCTCCTTCTTTCCTTTTCCACATAAGAATTGGAATCTTTCGTTGCGTTTCCTCACAGAACGGCCATAGATTGAACCTTGTGTGTGTGTGCGTGCGTGCGTGCGTGCGTGCGTGTGTGTGTGTGTGTGTGTGGTGTGTGTGTGTGTGTGTGTGTGTGTGTGTGAGTGAGAGAGAGAGAGAGAGAGAGAGAGCGAAAGAGAGAAAGAGGGAGGGAGGGAGAGGGGGAAGAGAGAGAGAGGGAGAGAGAGAGGGGGGGGGAAGGGAGGGAGAGAGAGGGGAAAGGGAGAGAGGGGGGGAGTGAGGGAGAGACAGAGGGAGAGAGGGGGAGAGAGAGAGAGAGGGAGGGAGAGAGTGAGAGAGAAAGTGAGGTGTGAGAGAGAAAGAGGGGGGAGCGAGAAAGAGAGACGTAGGGATGGAGATACAGAGGGAGGGAGGGAGAGAAGAGAGGGAGAGAGGGGAGAGAGAGAGAGAAATGCTTCAACTTTGTGTTCATTTCTTTTCCTTGTTTTGTCGATCTGTCCTTCACCATCGTTTCATTTTTTTTTTCTTTTTGTGATCGCTTTCCTTCTTCCTTCCTTTCATGAGTCATTTGGGTTTTCTTTCTCTTTTACTTTTGTTTGGGCCCTGTCCTCTTTCTCTTGTTCCTAGGTTTTTTTCATTCCTCCATTTCTTTCCATCCTTTTCTTTCCATCTTCGAGTTCCCCTTGTTTCTTGTCTTGTAATCTTTCTCACTTTCCTCTCTTTCTTTTTCCATGTCTTTTCTCTGTTTCTTTCTCCCTTTCCTCCTTAACAGGTTTACTTCTCTGCCCCGTTCTCCTCCCCCCCCCCCCCCCTCCCCCCCCCCCCCCCACCCCCCCCCACCCCCCCACCCCCCCCCCCCCCCCCCTCCCTTCTATTTTCTTGCCTTCCTTTCGTTGTTAACTTCACTTTTACTAGCATCTATTCCTCGAATAGCAGCAGCAGTAGTGCTATATTTTTAGCTTCAGCAATGATTTAAATCAATCGAGAGAGAAACAGCCAGCACGTTCGGCAGCGTGAGCGGGAGAAAACCAACGACGCCCCTTTTCAGCTGGCAGGATATTTATGGAGTGACCGGCCTAGCCATCACTGATCCCGTGAGACAGAAGCGCTGGTGCCAGCACGTGCTCTCTCTCTCTCTCTCTCTCTCTCTCCCTCTCTCTCTCCTCTCTCTCTCACGTCCGCGCAAGACAACGCACTCAACCACACAGACACCCTCCCACCCATCCCCCACCCAGAGAGAGAGAGAGAGAGAGAGCAGAACCAGAGAGAGAGAGAGAGAGAGAGAGAGAGAGAGAGAGAGAGAGAGAGAGAGAGAGATGGAAGGATTTCATCGATAATGCATGCGTGTATACATACAAACGTCGAATTTGTATCTATATAAAAACTCCCGATTTCTCCATCCCCCTCTCGTCCCCAACACGTCTCATTCTATCCACTCTAGCATCCATTCCAATGTCAACCTTCTCCCTTCCTCTTACCCTCCCCCCTCTCTCTCTCTCTCTCTCTCTCTCTCTCTCTCTCTCTCTCTCTCTCTCTCTCTCTTCTCTTTGTTATATATTGTCGATGCAGGAAGAAGTATGTTAGACGAATCAGAACATGATTTAAATATTGCGTTTTCGGAAGAAGAAGTTAAAAAGCCATAGATAAACTAAAAACAGGCAAAGCTAGTGTGAATTGATGAAATTTTCTGCCGAAATGCTGAAGCTAGGTGGTAAGAGTGTTCAGCTGTTTCTGACAAAACTATTTAATACAATTTTTGACAAAGGTATCTATCCCAGGGAATGGTCTAAAGCTCTTATAATCCCAGTATTTAAAAAAGGTGACCCTGAAAATGTCGATAATTACAGAGGAATCTCTCTTCTGAGTATTATATCTAAATGCTATACTACTATACTAAATTCACGACTATACCTGGTTAGAAAGCAATAATGTAATTTCAGAATGTCAAGCAGGATTCCGGAAAAATTATTCGACTGTGGATCAGATTTACTTTATATGCCTCTGTTCAGAACTGTTTGAGTAAAAAAGGTAGGAAACTATACGTCGCTTTTGTAGACTTTAAAAAGGCTTTTGATTCTGTTCGACATGATAAACTTTTGCATTGTATTAAACAACAGGGCGTGAAGGGTAAATTTCTGGCGTCACTTAGAGCTATGTATTATTCTTTGCTATCCTGTATTCAAGCAAATCAAGAACTCTCCGAAATGTTTGAAACTCCTGTTGGAGTTAGACAAGGATGTGTTCTAAGTCCTACGTTATTTTCAATTTTCATAAACCAGTTAGCAAACCAAATAAATAAATGAAAAAGGTAAACATGGAGTTAGGTTACTTCCGGATATCACTGAATTATTTATATTACTGTTTGCTGATGATGTCTCATGATATCTACTACACCAAGTGGCCTACAAAATCAGTTTGAATGTATTAAAGACCTGTTGTAATAACATGAAACTAGCTGTAAATATCAACAAAACTAAAGTTATAGTATTTAGAAAAGGAGGATATTTAGGGAAGCATGAGAAATGGTTTTACGACGACGGTAACAGACTGGAAAGTTGTGAATAATTATTGCTATCTAGGGTTTAATTTTACCACTATGATCAGTGCAAAAGGGTACCCTTCATTTAACAACTAGGCTAAAAAAAAAGGCAGTAGTAGTTCAACTCAGCAGAATCTTTACAAAATACAGGGAAATGACGGATAGTACTTTTTTCAAGGTATTTGACACCAAGATTCAACCAATCTTGATGTATGCTGCTGCAGAAATATGGGGATTTCACAGATTAGAACATTTAAAAGTACACATGCTAGCATGCAAAAGATTTCTGGGTGTTCCAGGAATTACGCCAAACAAAATGGTTTACGGAGATTTGGGTCGATATCCTTTGTACATTATTCCTACGGTCACTTCTTTACGATACTGGTTTAGACTTTTACAAATGAAAGCTGAAAGGTTACCTCAGAAAGCATATTTGATGCTGTTGGAATTAGACAGATCTGGAAAACAGTGCTGGGTCTCAAAGGTAAGAGAAATCTTGTGTTCAACAGGTTTTTAATTTTGTGTGGTTACAACAAGGTGTTGGAGACGTTAAAATGTTCCTAAATGTGTTTAAACAAAGGCTTATTGATATGTTCATTCAAGAATGGACTGGCACCATACGAGACCGTGAGAGATACGAATGTTATAGCAATTTTAAGTCTCTTTTTTGAAAAGGAAAGATATCTTTTGGATACGAATACGTACTGTTTCCGCGTTGCCATTACACGAACAAGGTTTAATTTGCTTCCACTGAATAACAACCTGCATCGCTATAGTAAAACAGAAACGGACAAAGCGTGCCCATTTTGCCGTGATCAGGTAGAGAATGAGCAATTTTTTATTTCAATGCTCCCTCTACAGACCCTAGAAGTAAATTTCTCAAAGAATTCGCCAGTTGTCCTCTTCATTTGCTTCTTAAGGTATCCAGTGCTTCGCACAGACATAGCCTGTCAAGGTACATTTTTCATGCCATAAACAGAAGGATCAAGTCCATTCTTTAGTTGATAAATTATTGCGGACAATTACCACTACCTTGGTTTTCCTTGAAAATGACTGACTTCATTTGTATTGTAACTTCGTGTACTCTAAACGTATCTGTATCATGTATCATCTTTTTACACGCAGTTTTGGGGAGTTATTATTGCAATACTTTTTTTGCTCTGTTTTGCAATGCATATATGCTACTCCTCCCCCTCCCCGTTCCCCCCCCCCCCCCCCCCCCCTTCCCTTTGTACTCCCCTCTCTCTCTCTCTCTCTCTCCTCTCTCTGTCCCTCCCTCCCTCCCTCCTCATCCCGCTTTCTGTCCCCCCTCCCCCCTCCACTCTCTCCTCTCTCTCTCTCTCTCTCTCTCCTCTCTCTCTCCCTCCTTCCTCCCGTCCCTCCCTCCCTCTCTCTCTCTCTCTCTCTCTCTCTCTTTCTCTCTCTGTACATCACACACACTCTCTCTCTATGCACATCACGCTCTCTCTTATCTCCTCCTACACACGTTGGCTACCTGGACAGCAGCTTCGAGTTCATGCTTTTTCTCCTCCCACCCCCAACCCCAGCCCCGCCCCTCCCTCCCCAAACGCCCACCAGCCTTTTAACAAAGCAAAAGATGAAAAAGAAAAAGAGCGAAGAAGAACAGAAGGATGTCCCTTAACAGGCTCATTTTCAAAATTGCAACCGCTCGCACACAATCTCGTAACGTGTGTATTTTTCTCTCTGTTTCGTACACCGTTCAGGATGTTAGCGGCTGTTCTCTTTTTAGACTTTGTCAGGGACAGGACAAAAAGCATTTTATTCACAAACACGGGGTGCACACTTGCAGGAATTAGAATAAGGAGCTAAACAACAACACAACAACAAAAAGGGGGAAAGAAAAGGAAGGTAAATAGAAAACAATTTTGTGAAAGCAGTCTGAAGAGAGAGAGAGAGAGAGAGAGAGAGAGAGAGAGAGAGAGAGAGACAGACAGACCAGACAGACAGAGAAGAGACACTAGACACAGACAGACTGACTGAACTGGATGGGAGGGAGACAGAGAGAGAGAGAGAGAGAGAGAGAGAGAGAGAGAGGGAGGGAGGGAGATGGAGAGAGTCCAGACAGACGGACAGACAAACACAGACAGACAGAGAGACAGACAGAGAAGAGACCCACAAAAAGACACATGGACTGAGAGACAGACAGACAGACATACAGGCAGAGACAAAGACAGAGAGATAGAGACAGAGATAGAGAATAGCACAGAGAGAGAGAGTGAGAGTGAGAGACAGAGACAGACAGACAGACAGACAGACAGACAGAGACAGAGACAGAGAGAGAGAGAAATGAAAGGGGACTGAGAGATGGTAAAACAGAAAGAACGAAAGAGAAAAGGTAAATGACCACAGAGGGGAAGGTGCGGGAAGCGAGAAAAAAGGGGCCCGGAGGTAAGTGGGGAGGGGGGGGGGGGGGGGGGGGGGGGGGGGGCGCCCCGGCGTGGAAGTACAAGAATGTGAAGGGACAGGGATGAAGTCATGAGAAGGATGTGCAAGAGCAGTGAATGAAAGACCTGATCTTTAAAAGAAGTGGATTAGCGGCCATAAGGAAGGGATACTATAAAAAAAAAAAAAAAACAAACGAACAAAAAAAAAAAAAAAGCATGAACGACGATCTAAGAACAGGTTTTCAACATTAAAAGGAAAAAAAAAAACAAAGAGTTAAAAAAAAAAACTCTTTTGAGAAAGGCAATAAAGAACAAACTGAACGGAAAGGATGAAGGAAGTAAACAAGAAAAGAAAATGAGAAGGAAAATCATAAAAAGGCTAACATGTGACCAGACCGTCAGATGAGAAAAAGAAGTTGGCAATGAAAAGTGGAAAGTGGAGGGAAAAAAAAAGGCAAAGGAAGAAAAACAAGAAAGAAAGAGAAAGAAAAGGAAGAGGAGAAGTGATAGGAGGAAAGAAAAGACAACAAAAGGAATCAAATGCTGGGTAAAAACAGATCTTAGAAGACCGGGTGGAAAAAAAGCGAAGGAGAAAACACAAAGAAATCATCGAAGCAGCAACAAAAACAAAACTCAAGTGTAAAATTGAGAGAGAGACAGAGAGAGAGAGAGAGAGAGAGAGATAGAGAGAGAGAGAGAGAAAGAGAAAGAGAGAGAGAGAGAGAAGACACAGAGATAGAGAGAGAGAGTGTGTGTGTGTGTGTGTGTGTGTGTGTGTGTGTGTGTGTGTGTGTGTGTGTGTGTGTGTGTGTGTGTGTGTGAGTGTGAGGGAGGGAGAGGGAGGTTCATATTGTTTATAACCCAACCGACCGGAAAAGGCCTCATCGGAGACACGAGAGAGAGAGAGAGAGAGATAGAGAGAGGAGAGAGAGAGAGAGAGGGGAGAGAGACAGAGGACAGACGAGAGAGAGGCATAGTAGGGGGGAGGGAGCGTGATAATATTGTACATAGCCCAGAGGCCGCAGAGGGGAGAGATTTCCTGCGGAGGGAGGGAGAGAGGGAGAGAGAGAGAGAGAGAGAGAGAGAGAGAGAGAGAGAGAGAGAGAGAGAAAGCAGGGCAATTAAGTATTGAGAGTGAGAGAAAAAGAGTGAGGGAAAGAGAGAGAGAAAGAGATACAGACGGTGGAAGAGATAATTTTGCTTGTAGCCTAGCCGACCGCAAATGACCATCTCAGTGGCGTAAGGAGAGAGAGAGACAGAGACAGAGAGAGAAGCAGGGAATTATTATTGAGAGACTGAGAGAGAGAAGACAAGCAGACAGAGACAGAGAAGAAGCAGCAACACATTAATTGAGAGAGAGAGAGAGATGGAGAGATAGAGAAGAGAGAGAGAGAGAGAGAGAAGTAAGAAAACTTAGAAGTAAAGCATTACAGACTTCAACCTCTTACCTCCCTTTCAACGAGTGGCACTGGCACCGTCGACATTAGTGTTGGGGATTGGGACGAACAAAGTCAGGGTATTCTTCATCGTGACAACAGATTTTTCCGCGCGAAACATGAGCCGCTCTTCAAGATGAAAGCACTTAGCCAAAGCCCAGCGCCCATGCAATGTCACACCATCCCTCTCTATCTATATAGAACCCGTGTGGACACAACACACACACACACACACACACACACACACACCACACGCACACACACGCCACGCGCGCGGGCGCGCATCCGCAGACACACACACCACACACACACAACACACACACACACACACACAACACACACACACACACGCACACACACACACATCCAAAACAAAGAAACAAACAACCACGACGTCCAATTCTTCCCAATATTTCGACCTCGCGGGTGTCTTCCTCAGGTGACTTTAATGATGGAATTGTACTAAGAAACATTCCCTCTTCCTTTCCTGCAAACAAATAGTACACTTTCATTCCTAGTGTGTATCAAATCCAAAGTTTA
>JADBJO010000159.1:492564-505064 GCA_016801955.1 Conus betulinus
GAAAATACAAATTGTCAACGTTTATACCGCTAGAACGTTTCGACATTCTATGAAAATTGATTACTTCGCAGGTAGTAGTTTATCAGTAATGGTCTCAGTAATGTCACCTGATGTAATGTCACGGTGTTCATGTTCGGTGCACAATGTACAAGAACGTTGCTGAACAGAAGCTGGATGCGCTGCATGGATCGGATCTGTGTATGGATCCACATTAAACTGAAACGATTTTATCCACGGATCCACATTAAAAATGAAACTTTATCCATGGATCCTGATTTAACATGAAACGACTTTGTCCTCGGGCCTTATTCTTTCTACCCATCAAATTTCGTGGAAATCACTTCACAATGGTTTTTTTTTTAGATACCATCGGTTCAGTACTTTTTTTTGTAACAAGCTTCTTGACAGACACACAGACAGACACACAGACAAATAGATACTCGGGAGAGCGCAGACATCTGGACCAGCCCTTAGAATCAGTTCATGAGTGAAAAAAGATATGTTTTTTTTTTTCTTTCATCACCAAGGGACTGATAATTGCTACGGTCTGAAATAGTTATTTCCCATGCACTTTTGTCCCAAAAGACATACAAAATACGAAAAGTCATGGTTTGTGCTACAGGAAATGTTTCATATTCCATGCAGATATGTTGCTTTGAAGATAGTGGGTTTTTTTTTTTTTAGTTCACAACAGTAAGTTTGACAGTGTTTCATGTTCTGTGGAGCATTTGTAATAAATCTGCTGAACAAATCCTGAATCTGCTGTGTGATTCCAGCCTGCACAATGGATCCGTGCCTGCATCCCATGGCTTTGTCCATGGGTCACCTCGCATCTGTCCACAAACCTTCGCTCGGATCAAACCTGCAATTTTCACGGTATAAAAGTTGGAATAATCTCGGTCAACGATGCCAGATCCGTACGACGGATCGGGGAAAAAGAGTCTACTGGGTTCGCCCAAGTCCTGAAATAACTCGGTTAGAAGAGCGCCGGACTCCTGATCCTGGTGACTCTGGGGTTCGTATTTCCGCTGAGCTGTTTGGGGACAAGAGAATCCCCCCCCCCCCCCCCCCCCCCCCCCCCCCCCCCCCCCCACCCCCAAAACTCCAACCCCCAGTGTTAACATTTGTTCTGACTCAATATCCCGAACCATCTTTGAATGAGACTATAAACGGAGGCTCTGTGTGTGGATGCACGCACATCTTGCGCGCACACGATATGGAGTACATGTAAATACCTCGCGTGCCTCTTCCGAGAAAAAAAAATCCAGGGAATAAGTGACAAAATAAGTAACTGACAAAATCAGTGACTGATTTTCGACCGAACGAATAGCGCCAGCAGGCAACTCATCAGTAAACTCTACCCATGTAGGCTGCAGCCCGCCGTGTAAACGTGAGCATGGATTGTAAAGTATTTAGAACTTGGTCTCTGACCGAGGATAGGCGCTTTGTAAATACGGTCAATGTCAAAGATTACTCCTAAGTGCGAGTAATCACAATGATGATGATAATGCAAATGACAACTAACACTTCTTTCATTCCAAAAAGTAGGATATTCAGGGCAGACCACCGTGAAAAAAACATAAATCCTCGATACAGAGACATCACATGCTTTACGGCACGGGTCACTGTTTTGCTGATGCGGTTCAGCCGTGATCGATTGCAGCTTTAGTGAGTGCAAAATGTGACGATGTTCACCTCCATGCAATTGACCTTCGGAACTGCACAATACGTAGCAGTAGTCAGGACAGAATGAGACAGAACCGTGATAAAACGAACTGATCAAACTTAAGGGGAATCCCTTATTCGTTGCTTGAGCAGAGGCATAAAGCAAGAAACAGTCTCCCCTGTTCTCCCACGTTCGGCATCTTCCTTCCGTTCGGCATCTTACACACTACATTGCCGTAAAATGGACAAAAGTACTCTTGTACTCTAACCTACTAAGTTTGTCCAGCTGTTTTTTCTGCCAGGTTGATGGTCTGTTTGCAGTATAGTGATGCCCGTTTAGGGTAGGTATGTCAGCTGTATACGAATGTGATGTGTGTGTGTGTGTGTGTGTGTGCGTGTGTGTGTGTGTGTGTGTGTGTGTGTGTGTGTGTGTGTGTGTGTGTGTGTGTGTGTGTGTGTGTGTGTGTGTGTGTGTGTGTGTGTGTGTGTGTGTGTGTGTGTGTGTGTGTGTGTGTGTGTGTGTGTGTGTGTGTGTGTGTGGAAGTGAGAGAGAGAGAGAGAGAGAGAGAGAGAGAGAAGGTGGAAAGGGGAGAGAGAGGAGAGGGAGGAGAAGAGAGATAGAGAGACAGACACATAAATACAGACAGAAAGACAGACAGACGGATAGACAGACAGTCAGACAGACGGAGCCTACTGTCATGCGCCCCAGAAGAAAAAAAAAAGATATATAATCTTCTCTTTCTTCGTACTAGGAACCGGCAGACGTGCTCTGCCGATACTTGATATGTTTTCAGAAGAAGTGATTGAACTAGAGTGATTGAAAACTCACCTTTACAAGGTGCTCGCCCCTGGGATCAATGATATACGAGCCTACAAAAAAAAATAGTTGACAGTTCATCTCTCTCTCATACTTCGTGGTGCTCTCTCTCTCTCTCTCTCTCTCTCTCTCTCTCTCTCTCTCTCTCTCTCTCTCTCTCTCTCTCTCTCTCTCTCTCTCTGCCAGTCCGCTGCTTCCGCCAAAGAGACAAGCAATCTCTTTTTTTTCCCGCAAAAGTACAAATCACAATTTTTCTTTTTCTTTTTTTTTTTTATAACTGATCACTGAGGAACAAGCACCCTGTGAAGCCGAGTTTTCAATAACTCCAAATAAAGTTCTTTTCTAAAAAAAAATGTATCTGCAGAGCAGGTCTGACGGCTCAAAGTGCACAAAAAGAGAAAATCATCATATTTTTTTCCCGGGGCGCATGGCAAATACGAGCGAAAGAGGGAGAAAGAAGAGTGAGAGAGAGAGAGAGAGAGAGAGAGAGAGAGAGAGAGAGAGAGAGAGAGAGAGAGACAGAGAGACAGAGACAGACAGACAGACAGACAGACAGACAGAGAGAGAGACAGACAGAGAGAACAGAGAGAGAAAGAGAGAGAAACAGGCAGACACACAGACAGACAGAGACAGAGAGAAACCGGAGATAACGACAATGTACGTGCACGTGTTCGTGCCCTTTATTGACCTCTCTTTTCACCGTCTACCGGCAGCGCAACGCCGACGAAAATGCTGAATAAGAAGGCAGTATTGTCCGTGAGCTTGTTTGCCTGCTTACTTGCTAGCTTGTTGCATTGTCTGACGTTTTATTGCTGTTGTTGTTGTTGTCGTTGTGATCGTTGTTGTGATTCTTTATAGTCGTTTGTGGAAATGACTGTGATAAAAGGAAAGTTACAAAACATATCACTGATCGGTTTTCTAAGCAGACGTATTGCCGGATTATCAAGTACATATGCAGTGGTGATGTTACTGGTCAGCTATCGTTAATGACTGTGAGTTAATGAGGCGTTCCTTAAAATCATGCCATCCACAGGCAATAGAAGTATTCATGTTTTTGACTTTTTAAAAAAAATTCCTTATCAGCTGATTCTCACGTTACACTAATGACTGATCCATAACAAAGTCCATCAAGTGTAATCGTCTAACTGACCTTTAGTGCAGATGTAAAGTATATTTTTGTTCACACACATCAGAAATTTATCAATCATGAAAGCAAAACAAGTATCCGACTTAATACCTAATAATTTCACAAATGAGCAGAACTCGTGCTTCACAAGTCATAGAAGTTCACCAGAATGCCTTCCACGAATTGTAAGTTTCATCAAAACAAATAAAATCGAAGGAACAAATAAACGACACAAATTCCTCAACATGTGATTTAGATTGTAAACCATTCACATTCTAGTGAAGAAAAGACAAACGTTTTGAATTGTTATATGCAACGGAGCGATCTCCGTCAAGACTTTCAATGCACATGGAAGAAGCCCCACGCCCGCCGTCAGGTGATACGTTATACAAGGTGCTCGAAGCGAGTCGTTCAGCACATGCTCGGTTGGCACAACACACCTGGTCATCCGTGTCATGATAAGCACGTGCAAGTTCACCGCCGTATCTGCTAACACTGTGTCAGCGAAACCGGTGCACTCTGAAAGTTTGTTCCGTACATTGAGTGACCACACTGAGAATCTTTGGGCCGGCCAACGTCCTGTCTCATTTCTACCAGCCTATCACCATCCAGAATATTTCTTTCCTTCTATCAGAAGGCGGTTAAATACCATGGTAGCCCGTTTACCCTCACCCTCACCACAAGCTCTCTTCAAATGCGTCGACAATCTCCTCCTAACTTCGACTCGACTAGAAAAGTCCTCACCGAAGAAAATCCGTCTTCCTCGGAGCTTGCCTTTAACTTTAAGCACATCTAACTTCTGCTTATAAAAGACATATCAGGCAGTACAGGGGGGGGGGGGGGGGGGGGGGGGGGGGTCGGGTTTAGAATTTATACAGTGAACCCTGTCGAATTCTGTATCACAAGATAGTTCCAGCCTGACATTGAGAGTATCTTTTACAATACCTTCACACTTTGTGGTTGTCTCGTTGTCCTTCCTTGGCAAGCCGTGGAATATCATGTCGCTCCTTATGGACCCGTTCCTCTAAGTCGTCCATCTTCCTTCCTCCCCAGGTCTTCAATCCTCTTGCTGAGAGCGTCGTTGCTTCTCTGTAGGTCTTCGTTCTGTTGACGGAGTGTGATGACCTCCTCCCTCAGCCTCCTCACCTCGTCCCTCATGGCCACGTAGTCAGGATGTGGATCTAGATCTTTTCACTTCTCTCGATCTTTGGGTCCAGCCTCGTACCCAAGGAGTTAAGCATGCCCATAACGTCAGACAGGGCAGGCTGGTACGCTGCTTCACCGGAATTGCTGCCTGGAGGTTGTCCATCCTGTCAAGGCTGGCTCCGCTACACACGTTGATCTCGTGCTGGTCTGTCGGGATTGCCTCATGCTGTCCTTGCTCTAAGATGGGTTAGCTTCAGGATGACTTTCCACACCCCGCAGTGAAGAAGAAAGCTACCCCAGTACAAATACGACGGGAGCAAGTCCAGTATGACACCGTCTGTTCCTCGTTTCAGTGTTAACATTTGTTGGCCCTCTCCTCCCTTACACGTTCGAACATCAAGGCCTGAAAAAGCGAATGAAACGTGCCACACACTGATCGGAAATCTAAATGCAGCCGATGGCATGGTCCTTCATATGACTTACTACTAACTTTCAGAGCTTAGAATGCTCTGAAGACGATGTAATTATTCTTAAACTATCAGAGGGCAAAATAAGTGACCTCATATAAAGTTTAACAACTCAAAACCCCAGACAGCGAACGACACAGAGAGAGAGAGAGAGAGAGAGAGAGAGAGAGAGAGAGAGAGAGAGAGAGAGAGAGAGAGAGAGAGAGAGAGAGACAGACAGACAGACAGACAGACAGACAGATAGACAGAGAGATAGAGACAGACACACACACATAGACAGACAGACAGACAGACAGACAGAGAGCAGGAAAAAAGTAGATCTTTTCTTAATGCATTTTTTTAATTACATGTTTAACTTTTCCCAGAGAAAGACAGCGCGCCGGGAAAGAACATTTTTATCAACAATTAAAATTATGAGAGAGACACAGACAGACAGACAGACAGACAGAGACAGAGACCGACAAACAGAGAGAGAGAGAGAGAGAGAGAGAGAGAGAGAGAGAGAGAGAGAGAGAGAGAGAGAGAGAGACTATGGTCTACTTCAATCATGTTTGCCTTTTAAAAACAAAGGCAAAAGAAAGGGGGGGGGGGGGGGGGGGGGGGGGGGGGGGGGGGGGGGGGGGGTCGATGGCGATGATGCATAAAATGCCCGGGATTCAGTCATGCCCGGGATTCGGAAATGCTATCGTCTGCTACGGCGGCAGGAAGTCACGAAAGTAAATCTCAGCACTGTCAGGTCATAATCAATTCTCTCTCTCTCTCTCTCTCTCTCTCTCTCTCTCTCTCTCTCTCTCTCTCTCTCTCTCACACACACACACACACACACACACACACACACACACACACACACACACACACACACACACACACACACAGAGGCTCGGACGTTTTCTTGCTTATGATAACATCAATGTCGCAAATCCATTCATCAGACTTTGACAATTTCACCTTTCGTGTCAGGAGTAGTATCATGCGCACCAAAGAAATTCAACCGCAATTATATAATAAATACGTGGATAAGTTGACTCTTACATTTGAAGCATTGAGTAAGAACATGTGATAACACTCAAGTATGTGAAATTATTATATCAAGTCGGTAGCCACATAAATGTGAAAGTACAAACGAATCGTGTTGTGTTTTGCTACTGGCGGCATTGTGAACAGGGAGTATGGTGAGGTTATGGTGTGTCTGTTGAGATCGTCAATTGAAAACAGGTCGCGCTGCAAAGGAAGTAATATCCATGACCCCGGCAGGTGCTCTGACGTCTTCGCGTTCTCCCGTGTGAGCTTACTCGTCCCTTCTTTAATTCATATTCTCAAAACCTACGTTGGTTCAACGGGCAGGAGATAGCTTAGTTGGTTGAGCGCCTGACTCGTAATCCTGGTTATCCTGGGGGCGCGGGTTCGAACCTCCGTTAGGGGTACAAGGGGTCCGTTAGGGGTATAGGGGGATTTTTTCCCTTCGGATTTAGCATCAGTGGTGACTCCACTACCCAAAATTAGACTGTAATCCGAGGTAAGTCAAATCCTTTCGTTTCAAAAGAAAACCCTTTCTTTTCGGAAGAGGCCAGTTTGACGTATGACTGGCACAGCGTTCACCGAAATAAGGTAAAATTATTGAAAAACTGTGTGGTGGACGGCCTGAAAAATGCGGGAATGTAGCGCCATCAAGCACCTGTATAGTCAAATTTCCGCGGTGCGGAGGAGAGGCGGATTGGCAGAGGTAGGGGAGAAGAGGAAGGGAAAAAAGGCTCGCACATCTTGCATACACACGTAAAATCCTATCATCAAATTTCGGAACAGAAGGTCGTTTTGGACGATGGAATGGTTGCGACCGTAGATACATTGCATTCACCGGAAAGAAAACAATGAAAATTGTGTAACTGACGGGCCTGACTGACACGGGAAACGACTGAAAGCAGCTTTTGAGTCAAATCCTCTCATCAAATTTCGGCGGAGGAGATCTGATCCTTTGAGGAAAGGCGGATCGGTAGAGGCAGCAGAGAGAAGTGGCAGAAAGAAGCGCCCCCCCCCCCCCCACCCCCCTCCCGTGTTCACATCTTGGCTTGTCCCCATCGGTAGCCAGGCCACGAGGCAATCTATCACGCGATTCATTCCACTGTCAGATCATCATGTGCGGGACAACCTACCAGCCTCTTTAATGACGACAATGACTGCTTGTTCGTGGAGCCACCTTGAGTGAGCGCACCACCACGAGACTGCCATCCAACGACAGTCGCTGGCCTTGACTGACCAGCGACCTCGACACGAACTCACGAAGGGCAAATACGAAGAGAGGAAATCAACACTGAGGTCAGTCTAAGAGGAGAGCAAGAAGGGCTATGCTACAACAGCTGAGACTTACCCAATCCTGATCGAAGGGGATTGGATGATGAAAATGATGCTATGGAGTTCAAAGCTGGTCTCAAGCTGCATGATACGCTTACTTTGATGCTATTATCATGAATGTATATGGCGCCTATTCTCGGCTACAGACCAAAGCTCTAATCGCTTTTACAGCCCACACTCGTTTACACAATGGGCTGCCTATCTGGATAGTGCCAATCGAAGAGCTGCCAGCTGGTGCTTCATTCAGGACTGTGTGTGTGAGTGTGTGTGTGTGTGTGTGTGTGTGTGTGTGTGTGTGTGTGTGTGAATGCATCCCGCGGCGTCAACCGGGTCCTAGAATTACAGACTCCTGCAGTGTGGGTCAGGGAATGTATGCAATACTCACAGAAACGATTCCAATGAGACTTAACTAATCTGTCTGTGCAGACTTAAGATTCAATGAAGAATTGTCACGTGTAAGAGTCACGATGAATTAAACGGATAGTATCATATGTGAACAATGGTTACGACTAATCAAGAAACTCTTATCATCCGCGAAGAGTGAATCTGAAAAGCAAGCAAGTGGTGTGACGTCAGTGAAGAGTGATTATGACTAAATAATAAGAGGAGATTTCACACATATGAAAGGTAAAAATGATTAACAGAGAAGAGGATTGACACCTGTAAAGAGTAAGAATAACTAAATAAGTAAGATCTTTTGACTTACATGAAGAGTGAGAGTAATTTAATGAAGAAATGAGTTGTCATCGGTGGCGTGGTGGCGAGGACAGACTACGTGATAAGGAGGAGTTTTCTTGTTGTAAACACTAAATATGAGTTAACGGAGAAGAGTTTTGTTCACTGTGAAGAATAAGAATGACATGATGAAGAGTCTTCCACATGTAAGAAGTAAGGACGACCTATTGAAAAAGAATATTGCCATCTGGAGGAAGAGTAAAGGCGACTTAATGCATAAGAGCTGTGAAAAGTAATCATAGCGTAATGAAGCGTTTTGGCATCTGTGAAAAGTAAGAATGACTTAACGAAGAAGAGCTTTATCGTGTCTGACGAGCAAAGAATGTGCAAAATAAGAAGACTTCTGATACCCCCGAATAGTAGAAAAGACTCCATGAACAAGACTTTTGTCATCTGTAAAGAGTAAAGATGACTCGGTGAAAGGAACTTTTTTCAACCACCTGCCGACATTAAAGATCACGTGACGAAGAAGAGTTTTGTCGTCTATGAAGGAGGCGGATAACTTAAAGGATTGACAGCTTAATAAACAAGAGTTCTGGCATCTCTAAGGAGTTAAAATGTGATGGGAAAAGTTTGAATAATGATGCCCATTAATCTGTGACACTGCTGAGAATTTGGCATAACTTCCTTATTGGCTATGCAAACAGTTTGTTTAAATAATCTGTTTCGGTGGTCCATGTCGTGTTTTGTGTGTGTGTGTGTGTGTGTGTGTGTGTGTGTGTGTGTGTGTGTGTGTGTGTGTGCGCGCGCGAGTGTGTGTATCTGTCTGTCTGTGTACGTGCGTGCGTGCTTGCATGTATGCCTGCTTCCATGTGTGTGTGTGCGTGCGTGCGTGCGCGCGTATGCGTCCGCGCGTGCATGTGCGCGTGTGCATGTGTGCGTGCATGCATGTGTGTTATGTGTGTGTGTCTGTGTTTGTTTGTGTATCTCTGTGTCTCCGAGTGTCCGTGTGTGTGTGTGTGTGTGTGTGTGTGTGTGTGTGTGTGTGTGTGTGTGTGTGTGTGTGTGTGTGTGTGTGTGTGTGTCTTTCTGCCTATGTGTCTGTGTCTGTGTGTATACGAATGTGTGCGTGCGCGCTTTGCGGTGTTATCATTGCTTCTTTCCTAGCTACCAAAAGTGGTAGGGCAACACAGGCTTGGAAGAACAACAGATCAGGATATGACCTTTCCAGCCGTACCATTCGCGAAGTCTCCACTAACAATCTAAGTTTAATGTCAGGGGATCTCATGGTGAAAACACAGCCCCTGGGTCTTACCATCCCTGGTTCACCATTGTCTCGGCACAGTCACTGATCACACTCACCACACTCCGATCACTCTTGTCAAAATGTAGTTCCAGCAATTCAAAGGTTACAGTCGTAACATCATATTAGTTTTTAAAAAAAATTAAAACTTTGAGGAAGGACAGAGCTTGGGCCTGCCACCCTTTCTTTTATTTCATACCGAACATTGAATTGTGGCCACAACATTAATCGTCTTGGAAGCCAGTTTCTGATGTCAAAGAGAATGACGCCTTTTATGATAACCATGCAATGACAATAGAGGCATTCAGAGTGCTCTGTGTCCCGTGGGTCGCACATATAAATTAAAGATAATTGAATAAACCAATCAAACGTTTGAAAATCACATGAACATACTAGCCAGTGCATGCATTCACATGTTCCATTATCGAGGTTGCTGCATTTTTCATCGCAATCTACCTCACTCCGGTGATGTAATTCTATATCATGCGTGGACCGCCAAGGTAAACGATATTCTTGTTAGCTAATATCAGTCATGCCCCCCCCCCCCCCCCACACACACACACACACACACACACACACACACACACACACACACACACACACACACACACACACACAAGCGGCTGGGAAACGTCTCTTCTACTTTACTGATATAAAACCCTACTTTATTGAGAACATCTTTATTGGCATCGCAAGGTCGACGCCAACGATAATACACAGATTTCCTGGGACTAACGTTGTACTGGGGCAAACGGTTGTACTGTACGGTGATCGACATACTTTATCAACATGTTTGAGGATATAGCACTTCACACACGTTTTGGCACTGTACGGTCACTGAACGATTTAGGAAAACACCGACTGACTGAATGAAAGAAAATGTCTCAATGTATTTCATTCGCGGACATCCAAACCTTTTGTCACACTTGGGTTTGATGCAAAGTATACAGATTGATTCTATTTTCAGTTTCACGGTATTATTTGCCAAACACTGCTTGTACTGATTAGAAACAAAAGCTTCGTGAGGTACAGGTATTCATTAATGAGCTGCAATACAGATATAATACCGAAGAGTCTAAAGCTCGCAAAAAAAATACGCATGAAGATGTTATTTCCAAATGGCTTCCGTGTGAGACGCTGTTTGCGGACATAAATTGAATCTAAAGTGTATGATGATTCGTGCCTCAGATTAATATTTGATTATTATACCCGTATTTGGCCATCTACTTTATATATCTCTACACAGGCCGAAGGTAAATTGCATAGAATATCAATTTACTTTGAGGTATTGCAAGCAGCCCACTGCCAAGTTCTAAACATTTGGCTCGCCTCATATTTAAAAAAATAAAGCTTGACACCAACGGCCCATTTCATAGGCCCAGCCATAACCCTAATAATTATTCCGATCTTCATTGTTAGGTACAGTCAGTTTGACGCCAGCGTCATATCATATTTTGATGCCAAAGCCCTGTTACTCCGAGACTAATCCATTATCTTCGTTTTGATTCCAAGGTTCAACTCTAGTTATGATGAACCAGAATCCAGTCATATTCTGATGCCCACAGCCGACCGCATTCTGAGGCCAAGATATAAAGCCTCGCCATAATTATTTTTTGATGCCCTTCATAATCATCATAATGCGAGAACTAATCATAGCCCAAGGTCTTAGTCCACATTCTTTACGGCAGGAAGGCCATTCTGTGACGTCAAGACGCAGCCACATTTTGATGCCATGGCCACACCATATTATATCGATGTCAAGCGTGTTCCGATACCAAGCCATTATTCTGAATATTGGAGTGTACTGATAGCACGGTCGAACCGTCATTATGTTTTGCCACCGGAGTCTCTCTCTCTCTCTCTCTCTCTCTCTCTCTCTCTCTCTCTCACACACACACACACACACACACACACACACACACACACACACACACACACACACAGAGTAGGAGGCGGGTGAGGAGGGGAGGAAGGTGGGCGGGGAGGAATGAAACAAGACAAGAAAGGACAAAGAGAAAGCTTGAGTTCATAGTAGCTTACATGTGTTTCCAGACACACACACACACACACACACACACACACACACACACACACACACACACACACACACACACACACACACACACACACACACACACACACACACACACACACACACACACAGAGGAAGATTTTAGTATATGTTCTCAGCAAAGACTTATACCCCCCCTCTCTCTCTCTCTCTCTCTCTCTCTCTCTCTCTCTCTCTCTCTCTCTCTCTCTCTCTCTCTCCTCAGATGTGTGTGCATTCCTGACTTGGATGATGAAATATCTGAATGTGATGTACGTCATGCAATAAAGAGACGTAAATGTTTCATGAGTACACAAACGCGCGCGCGCGCGCGCCTATATATATATATATATATATATATATATATATATATATATATATATATATATATATATATATATATATATATATATATGTATCTGTGTATGTATGTATGTATGTATGTATGTATGTGTGTGTGTGCGCGCGCGCGCGCGTGCGTGCGCGCGTGCGCGTGGATACATACATAGATAAACAGAGATATAGATAGAGATAGAGATAGATACTATCCTTTATGCATCGATAATATCCTTCAATTTGTAAAATGTTGCTTCAAGCTCCTAAAGATGCTTCTCTCTAGATTTCCCAAATAGGGTTTGTATTACTAAATGGTGATGAATGAGATTCCAGAATGCATTCACAGACATTTTCATTTCTTCATCACTGGTCTTACTCGGAGAGAAAACGATTTGATATTTTTCGTTTGTTTGTTTGATGTTGGGTCTTTGTTTTGTTGGTTGTTTTTTTGTTTGTTTGTTTGTTTGTTCTTTTTCTTTTTTCTCAAAAGTATGAGTAACCGACAAAATCCACAATGAAAACATGCATTTGAAAGAACTTAAACGTGATTTGGCTAATTGTTATAG
>JADBJO010000159.1:517564-520064 GCA_016801955.1 Conus betulinus
GTGTGTGATTTTGTGTGTGTGATTGTGTGTGTATGTGTGTGTGTGCGTGCGTGCGTGCGTGCGTGCGTGCAAGCGCGCGCGCGTGCATGAGCACCTCCCTGCGCGCCTGTCTGCCTGCGTTTGTGTCTGTGTGTATGTTCACGCGTGTTTGTGTTTTTTTATGTGTGCATGCGCGCGCGCGGGTGTGTGTGTTTGCTCGAGCACATGTGTATGTATGTAAAAGTGTGTCAGTGTGTGTGTGTGTGTGTGTGTGTGTGTGTGTGTGTGTGTGTGTGTGTGTGTGTGTGTGTGTGTGTGTGTGTGCGCTCGCGTGTGTGTGTGTGCGCGCTCGCGTATCTATCTCTGTGTGTGCGTGCGTACTGGCCGGCCTGCCGCGTGTGTCTCTGTGTGTGTGTGTGTGTGTGTGTGTGTGTGTGTGTGTGTGTGTGTGTGTGTGTGTGTGTGTGTGTGTGTGTGTGTGCGCGTGTGTGTGCGCGCGTTCGCACGGCTGTGCGAGCGCGCGCGCGTTTGCGTGTGTGTATATGTGCGTGTGTGTCTCTCTGTCTGTCCGTCTGTGTCTGTCTGTGTTGTGTGTCTGTGTCTGTGTGTGTGCGCGTGTATCTTGTGCGCGTGTATCTTGCGCGCGTGTGTGCAAACGTTGTAATGGATGTGTGCCGGTGTATTTGGATCTCCTTAGGCACACGGCAAGATGAAAAGCTCTCGTGTTCAAGAGATACACCTGAAAAGATGAGTTTCCCTGGCCAGCCTCTTCTGTTGAGACGAACTTACCTGATAAGGTTGGAGAGGAGGACAGAGGCCGAGTACCGGCGTGTGAGAGAGAGGGGAGAAATAGAGAGAGGCTGAGTGATGGAAAGAAAAGAAGGGAAGTGAGAGAGAGAGAGAGAGAGAGAGAGAGAGAGAGAGAGAGAGAGGCAGATGGGCAGAATGAAAAAAAGAGTGGGACAGACAGATAAAGAGAAAACGGACAGACAGACAGATACATAGTGACAGTGAGAGGGAGAGAGAGAGGAGTGGAAGACAGAGACAGAGACAAAGAGCGAGAGAGAGAGAGAGAGACAGAGACAGAGAGACAAAGAGCGAGAGCGAGAGAGAAAAAGGCAGGCAGACAGGTGGAAAAAGACAGAGAGAGAGAGAGAGAGAGAGAGAGAGAGAGAGAGAGAGAGCGACGAGACGAGACGAGACAGAAAAGAATAGAATGAAAGAAAAAGAAAAGAGAAGGGAAGAGAAGAGAAGAGAAGGGAAGAGAAGGGAAGGGAAGGGAAGAGAAGAGTAGGGAAAGGAAGGGAACGGAGGGAAGGGAACGGGAGGGAAGAGAAGAGAGCAGGGAAGGGATAGGAAGGGAAGGGAAGGGACGAGAAGGGAAGGGAAGGGAAGGGAAGAGAAGGGAAGGGAAGAGAAGGGAAGAGAAGAGAAAAGAGAAGGGAAAAGGAAGAGAGGGGATGGGAAGGGAAGAGAAGGGATGGGAAGGGAAGAGAAGAGAGAGAGAAGAAGAGAAGAGAAGAGAAGGGAAAGGAAGAGTGGGGATGGGAAGGGAAGAGAAGGGATGGGGAAGGGAAGAGAAGGGAAAGGGGAAGGGAAGAGAAGAAAAGGGAATGGAAAAGAAGAGAAGGGAAGGGGAAGAAAGGGAAAGAGAGAAGAGAAGGAAAAGGAAAGGAAGGGGAAGGGAAGAGAAGAAGAAAGGGAAGGGAAGGGAATGGATTGAATGGAAAGAAAAGAAGGAAGGAAAGGAAGGGAAGGGAAAGAAGGAAGGGAAGGGAAGGGAAGAGAAAGAAGAAAGGGAAGGGAAGGGAAGGAAGGGGAAGGGAATGGAAGGGAAGGGAAGAGAAGGAAAGAGAAGGAAAGGGAAAAGAGAAGAGAGAAGAAGGAAGGGAAGGGAAGGGACAGAAGGAAGGGAAGGGAAGAGAAGGGAAGGGAAAGGAAGGGAATGGAAGAGAATAAGAAGAGAAAGGAAGGGAAGAGAAGAGAAAGAAGGAAGGGAAGGGGAAGAGAAAGAAGGAAGGGAAGGGAAGGAAAGGAAGGGAAAGGAGAGAAGAAGGAAAGAAGGAAGAGAAGCGAAGAGAAAGAAGGAAGGGAAGGGAAAAGAAAGAAGAAAGGGAAGGGAAGAGAAGAGAGAGAAAGGAAGGAAAGAGAAGAAGAAGAGAAAGGAAGGAAGGGGAAGAGAGAGAAAAGAATAGATGAGAACAAAGAAGGGAGAAGGCACGGAGAGCAGAAAGAGAAAGGAAGAAGAGAAGAGAAGAGGAAATGAAAGAGAGGAAAGAGAAAGAAGATAGGAGAGAGAAAGAAGGAATAAGAAGGAGAAAGCAGAAAGGAGAGGAGAGAAATGAAGGAGGGAGAGGAAAGGAAGAGAGCAGAAGAGAACAGAACAGAGGAGAAACTGATGGGAGAGAAGAGAAGAGAATGAGGAAGGAGAGGATTGGAGAGTCAAAGGACAGCAGTCAAAGAGCAGAATAGAACAGAAAAGCAGAAGAGCAGGGGGAAAGGAGAGCTAGCAGAGAATAGA
>JADBJO010000159.1:522564-525064 GCA_016801955.1 Conus betulinus
CAAAAAAAAAAAAAAAAACAAAACCCTATCCTTTCTGAAATCAGACTGAAGTCACATATAAATCACATCCAGTACAGCCTACACGCGCAGCTGTGCACAGCACAGATCGCAAGCAGCATACTCCAATTCGCAATTCCCCACGAGCACACGGACGATACTGCTAAGCGCAGTGAATGCAGAAGCATAGTTCGCTTTCTGCCAACAGGGCCGTACCGGTCTCTCAGTGATGGCCATACTGCCACTTAATAGGTTAACTCATTACCCCCCGCTTACCACGCCGCTGCGTGTCTGCCGTTGCGCTTCGGCAAGAGAGAGAAAAGATAACTCTGTTGTGTGTGCAATCTTGAAAACCGCCGACTGGTTTAACGCCCGTGGCAGCAGACTCAACCGGGCTTCGACGCAGTTCGTTTTTCGAGAGCGCCGCCCGTGTCCCGAAGGGATCGCCTACTTCCTGAACTCTCCGCGAGGGTTTCCTCCTTGGCCTTGTTAGAGACGAAAGCAAAGAGGGAGAGAGGTGGAGGGTGTGTACGTGTGTACGTGAACCAGAATGGGGAGGGAGGGGAGTAGGAGTGGGGGAGGGAGAGAGAGTGGGGAGTAGCTGATTCAAGTTGTTTACAGAGTAGCTGACCGTACTTGGTATCCCCTGAGTATCATGTAGATTCAGGTTTTGCAGCTGCACATATCTCTGGTGATTTGGCCAAAGGGGAAAACCTTACTAGGAGATTAGGGGAAAGGGCCATACCACACATCTCTGGTGATTGGCCAAAGGAGAAAAACTGATTAGGAGGTTAAGGGGAAAGGGGATAGTGAACATCTCCTGTGATTTGGCCAAAGAGGAAAAACCTTACTAGAAGATTAGGGGAAAGGGGCATAGCACACATCTCTGGTGATTGGCCAAAGGGGAAAAACCTTACTAGGAGATTAGGGGAAAGGGGCATAGCACACATCTCTGGTGATTGGCCAAAGGGAAAAACCTTACTAGATTAGGGGAAAGGGGATAGTGCACATCTCTGGTGATTGGCCAAAGGAGAACACCTTACTAGGAGATTAAGGGAAAAGGGGATAGCGCACATCTCCCATGATTTGGCCAAAGGAGAAAGCCTTACTAGGAGATTAGGGGAAAGGGGCATAGCAGACACCTCTGGTGATTGGCCAAAGGAAAAAAATTACTAGAGAGATTAGGGGAAAGGGGTATAGCAGACACCTTTGGTGATTGGCCAATGGGAAAAAAAACCTTACTAGGAGATTAGGGGAAAGGGGCATAGCAGACTCCTCTGGTGATTGGCCAAAGGAAAAAAATTACTAGGAGATTAGGGGAAAGAGGCATAGCAGACACCTCTGGTGATTGGCCAAAGGAAAAAAATACTACTAGGAGATTAGGGAAAGAGGCATAGCAGACACCTCTGGTGATTGGCCAAAGGAAAAAAACCTTACTAGGAGATTAGGGGAAAGGGGCATGGCAAACATCTCTGGCGATTGGCCAAAGGAGAAAACCTTACAAGGAGATTAGGGATAGCACATGTCTCTGGTGATTTGGTGAAAGAGGAAAACGTACCAGGAGAATAGGGGGAAAGGGGCATAGCACACATCTCTGGTGATTTGGCCTAAAGGGGAAACCATACCAGGAGAGTAAGGGAAAGGAGGAGGATAGCACACATCTCTAATGATTTGGCCAAAGAGGGAAACCATATCAATTAAACAGGGGAAAGGGGCATAGCACACATCACTGGTGATTTGGCTAAAGGGGAAAACCATATCAATTAAATAGGGGAAAGGGGCATAGCACACATCTCTGGTGATTTGGCTAAAGGGGAAACCATGTCAATTAAATAGGGGAAAGGAGGATAGTACACATCTCTAGTGATTTTGGCTAAAGGGGAAACCATATCAATTAAACAGGGGAAAGGGGCATAGCACACATCTCTGGTGATTTGGCTAAAGGGGGAAACCATACCAGAAGAATAGGGGGAAAGGGGCATAGCACACATCTCTGGTGATTTGGCCAAAGGGGAAACCATACCAGGAGAATAGGGGAAAGGGGCATAGCACACATCTCTGGTGATTTGGCTAAAGGGGAAACCATATCAATTAAATAGGGGAAAGGGGCATAGCACACATCTCTGGTGATTTGGCTAAGGGGAAACCATACCAGGAGAGTAGGGGAGAGGGGTATAACACACATCTCTGCTGATTTGGCTGAAGGTGAAAACAAACTAATAGACGGGGGAGGAGCGGGGGGGGGGGGGGCGCCATAGCACATATCTCTGGTGATTTGACCGAAGGGAAAACTATATCAGAAGAACAGAGAGAAGGGTTGTACAACCTATCGACCAATGTAGATGACCCAATACTGACGCCACATGGATATGAATTTTTTTTTACGGTGGAGTCTTTTTATTTTTTTTTTCCGAACAGCATAGGCCTTAAACTCAGCCACATCTCCTTCAACAATTTTCAGCCCCACGAAACCAAAATTCTGGATGGACATTGGCTGTATTTC
>JADBJO010000159.1:540064-547564 GCA_016801955.1 Conus betulinus
GAATGACATTTTTACAGAATTTTGATAACTGATAGCGCACACACGAACACGCGCCGCGCGCGCACGCACGCACACACGCGCACACACACATATTTTGACTGAAAAATAATGACGCACGCACGCACACAACTCGTACAAGAAAGCGCGCGTTCACACACACACACACACGCGCGCGCGCGCGCGCGCGCACGCACGCTAGTACACTTGCATGCGCGCGCGCGCACGCGCGCGCGCACGCACGCGCGCGCGCGCGCGCGCGCGCGCACACACACACACACACACAAATATCTTGACCGAATTATGATAATAGCAGACTGCATACACGCACGCACGCACGCACGCACGCACATACACACTCACTAACTTACTCACGCGCGCGCGCGCGCTGATTTAGCGCTGTGGTCATGAAGGGCCTCGACCCGGTCTTCTCATTCAGCCGGGAGCGGTAACCGGCCAGCAGAGGGGAAGGGAAGTGGTATGGAGGAGGTGGGTGGAATCGAGGGGAGTTGGGAGGGTGGGCACAGGTTTGGACAGGACAGGAAGCCTGACCCTTTGGCCCAGCTCTCCTCTCCACACGCTGGCAGACATGACAGACCTTCAAGGGCTTCCAGCAGACTCCCCGAGGCTGCTGCCAGTGGAAGCCTCTTGATGGGCACCAGCTTGATGGTAACACGCCATCAAATTTCCTACGCCATGACGCTGAGTAAGGTCTCGAGTATGAATACACAGACGCAACTGGGCTGTTCTCAGTATGATACAGGCAAAGAGATTACAGGACAAAACACAATGCATTTCGACCCCTTGGGCCTTTAGCAGGCCAAACCAAACTGTATTTAGAATATGAGAAGATAAGTGGTTGCTCGTTCTTTGTTTTCACTGTCCTACATGTTTGATTTTTGCCGGAAGAAGACCGAGAGGTCGAAATGCATTGTGTTTTGTCCTGTAATCTGTTTGCCTGTATCGTCTTCTTTAAAAATTTGCTTCATTTTCTGCCCTCAGTTACTTTGTTTTGAAACCAGCTGTTCTTAGAATGTTCATTCCATTTTAAAGTTGATGTCCGCTCTTCTTTTCTTTTGTTCCACCTTTTTTTTCCAGTGCATGTCAAAACATATAGTTGGTGATTCAAAGGAGGCAAGTTACAGTGAATGGAATAGGAATATGGGTGGAAGCCCAGCTGACGCAAGATTCTATGGCATCAAATATGACTCCAGGTGAGGGGTGATTTATATAGTCATAGACTGTGCTTGATGTCATCGGTAGAGATCTGTTTGAAAGACGTGAAACGACTGGTTGGGGTTTTGTTTCCAGCAGGACGTGATATGTGGTTAAAGTCTAAAGCCATACCATGCCTCAAAACGTTTACATGGATTAAGTGGCGTTTGGGAGTAGTGTTGTAAAGGTGGCGTGAGACCAGCAGGGTTCGATAGTGGCACGGAGAGTGGTGGATATCGTCTCCTGGCTGAGTTGACCATTTTGGTACTCTGAGAGAGAGAGAGAGAGAGAGAGAGAGAGAGAGAGTGAGAGTGTATGTGTGTGTGCGTGCGCGCGCGCGCGCGTGCGTGTATGATTGTGTTTTTCTGTCTGTGTGTAGCAGCTGGGAGGCATTTTGTGGTAGAAGTGGCGAGGAAAGAGAGAGGGTGGAAGGATTAGAGCTGTGGGAATGAAATGGGAAGAGGGGAATGTAATGTTAGAAAAGTGGGCATCCCATATGATGATCGTCAGCGCTATTTGATTTTTTCGTTTTTTCCTTCTTTTTTTTTTCTAGTATTAGTGTCGGCTGCTTTGAATCAGCATACATAAATGTGGCCGTCAGCGCGCTCTGTACAGACTGTAGGTAATTCTAGGCACAGATACAGATACAAACTGAACGTGTCTGCACTCAGAGGTCACAGAGGTCAGTCACACAGGACACTATGGTCCGAGTGTCACGAGGCACAGAGATAAACACACGTGCATTATTAGGATAAAGGGGGAAAGTATGGTTGTGCTTTCGCCTTCTTTTTTCTTTTCTTCTTCTTCTTCGTATCTCTCTCTCACTCTCTCTCTCTCGCTCGCTTGCTCACTCTCTCTCTCTCCCTCTCTCTCTCTCTCTCTGCGTTTTTATTCTCTCCTCTATCTCGTTCTGTGCCTCTCTTCGTTTGTCTCTCACTGTCTGTCTGTCTGTCTGTGTGTCTGTCTGTCTGTCTCTCTCTCTCTCTCTCTCTCCTCTCTCTCTCTCTCACTCTCTCTCTTATTTTACCTTTCTCATTCCCACTTCCCTCTCTCTCTCTCTCTCCTCTCTCTCTCTCTCTCTCTCTCTCTCTCTCTCTCTAAAAAAAAGTGGGAAAAGGGTTGGAACAGAAACAGACAAAGGCACAGGAGAAACTAGAAAAAAAGAAGAAAAAAGACTAAAAAAAAAATATATATATATATATACAGAAGAAAAATAATATTAAAAAATATTTGAAAAGAACAGGGGGAAACTGGGGAAAACGTTAGTGGTGGAAATTAGTAAATGGTTTGATGAATTCTCAGAAAAGTCATAAAAAAAACTAGGGAAAGGCATAGGGGAGAAAACAAAGAAGGATAGAAAAAGTTAAGAACAGATGTGGGTAAAAAAAATAGGAGAAGGCTTGGGGGGCGGGGAGGGGGGGGGATTAGAGAAGGAAGAATTAGAAAAAAAAAAGTATCGGATAGCTGTGAAAAGGCATGGGGGAAACTACGGAGACATAGAAAAAAAAAAAAACTAAGAAAACGTGGAGAGAAAAACACAAGAACGTACATAAAGTTGAGGGCTGGGTGAATGAACATTCCTCTGATTCTCAGGTTCTCAGGTACTGATCAGGGCCAACGCTTGGTCGTGGTTCAAGTACACCTAAACCAGTAGATGGATAAACAAACCTACAAAGCGCAGAAAGCAAGCTATCTTTGAAAGAGAAGAATGAGGAGAAACAAGCTGGAAAGAAACGGACCGGAGGAGAGTGACATGGAGAGATAGAGAGAGAGAGGGGGGAGGGAGGGAGGAAAGAGGGAGGAAGGGAGGGAAGAGAGAGAGAGAGAGAGAGATATAGGGAGGGAGGGAGGGAGAGAGAGAGAGAGAGAGAGAGAGAGAGAGAGAGAGAGAGAGAGAGAGAGTGTGTGTGTGAGAGAGAGTGTGTGTGAGATAGTGAGTGACTGAGAGAGAGAGAGAGTGAAAGAGAGACAGACAGACAGACAGACAGAGAGACAGATCCATCTTTCCTTCTCTTTTCCTGTCCCTCGCCCCACTCCACTTCATCCCCACGCCCCTCCCCATGCCCTTTTCCCCTTCTACCTACCCCCACCTCTCCCCAGTGCTTCCCTTCTCTGCAGTTCTAAACAGTTTCTACGACCGTGGACTGCCTGAAAGGAAAAGGGCTGTTTGAAGACACAGGTACAGTATGTTGGAGGTTAGCCGGTGTGACGAGGACCCCTTCAAACGCTAGATAATCTAATCACACCACGTCTCTTTCACGTGGGAAGTCCCACGAAACACAAACTAAACGCTGCAGGTGAAAAAGAAACGAGACGAAAAACAGAACTGGAAAAGAAATTCATCCGCGGACGCTCGTATAATCAGCTGTTTCCGTCTGGTAGAAGAGGAAGAAGAAGGAGGAGGAGGAGGAAAGAAAGAAAGAAAGAAAGAAAGAAAGAAAAAGAAGAAGAAGAAAAATAACAATAACAACAATGAGACGGAGGAGGAGGCGGAAGGAGGAGGAGAAAAAGAAGGAGGTAAGAAGAAGATAAGATAAGATAAGATAAGGTAAGATAATGTTACTTATAGCCCAGCCGACCGCCGACCCAAAGGGCCACACACCAACAACAACAAGAAAGAGGAGGAGGAGGAGGAGGAGGAGAAGAAGAAGAAAGAAGCCGAATCAATCCTGCAACAAGCAGGTAAGGTGATGTTGCTTATAGCTAGCCGACCGCAAAGGGCCATATCAGGGCTGTCACCTCGTGGAAGTCAACTCACAAGTTATATTTAAAAAAAAAAAAAAAAAAAAAAAAAGACCTATTCACACAAACCTGGAACAAGCGACGAGTACAAAAAGCAGCAAGCATGAGTGTCAGGCCATTATATCCTCTTGTTAGGAGCGCTGGGACGGACAGCAGGGGCTGTCTAATCTTGGAGTGCCAGACCCACACACGCTGCACGTGCTCTCCTCTCACGAAGGGCTGGATGGAAATTCCAAGAGGGAAAGTTCTGTTAGTTTCCACATTCGACCCACTACATGCACTGAGTTCAAAACGCACGCACGAACTTAACGTATTCTTTATTATTAGTTGCGCGTGCGAGCGTTCTCACACACACACACACACACACACACACACACACACACACACACACACACACACACACACACGCACGCACGCACACACACACAACACACACATTCTCTCTCTCTCTCTCTATTCTCTCTCATTCTCTCTCTCTCTCCTCTCTCTCCTCTCTCTCTCTCTCTCTCTCTCTTCACTCACACACACACACACACACACACACACACACGCGCGCGCGCGCGCGCGTGCTCACACACACACACACACACACCACACACACACACACACACACACACACACACCACACCCAGGAGAGAGAGAGAGAGAGAGAGAGAGAGAGAGAGAGAGAGAGAGAGAGAGAGAGAGAACAGTGCTTACCCTACCACCTAAGTAAATAACCTTCAGAGCAACAACAGTAATTAATTACATTGACAGAAATGAACCACATGGCCCTCGAAGCAAATAAAACTACATGCACGTCAAAAATGGCAGAAAATGTATTCCACGTTCCTTCTTCTTCTTCTTCTTCTTCTTCTTCCATTAGGCGGCCAACATCGTTATGTCGAGGATTATGTCGCACTAAGGGAGGTTGAGGGAGTTTTGTAGCGCAATAGTGAGGGAGTCAGGTAAGATTTGGGGGGGGGGGGGGGGCGTATTTGAACAGAAAGCAGTGACTGGCATGGTGGAGTAGAAAATGGTGGAAGGGGTGGGGTGGCTCGGGAGGGGGGGGGGGTGTAGGGAAGACTTGAAGGTTGGTGTTTACAGGTGAGAGGCCAACCTGGACTTGAAAGAGTCCAGCGATTCGGCCGTCACGACCCTCTGAGGCAGTTCGGTTCATCATATGTCCAAGATCAAGTGATCGAAGAGGTCACTTCTCATAAAGTACTAGGAGTTATTATTGAGAGTGACTTATCGTGGTATGATCACACTACTGATCTTGGCAAACGTATATCCAAAATGATTGATCAACTCGCAATAATAAAACATTTTCTTAATCCTCAGACCAGGAGATTATTCTTTTCACGCACACATTTCATCTCTTATCGATTATACGTCCACCTTTTGGGATTGTTCTAGTGGCATTTATTCGAAACAAATAAGTCGTCTACACACAATAGAGTCATAAAGATAATACAGCAGCTGAAATCTTCTACTCTGACAGGGAATCATAAAAAAACACATTTGATATTCTACCGTTTAAAGGTAGACTCTTCCTCAACAAAATCCTTATGTAAGTACGATGCAATGAAGGGAACAGCAGCAACGAAAATTATCCAAAAATGTGTAATCAATGAAAATAGACACTCACACAAGCTCTTCGTTCGCAGACCTACACAATCTCTACAAACCAAGTTAAACATATTACGGACAAACTACGTGGAACAATTTGTCATCTTCTTTAAAATCATGCCCCTGACACTAATATTTGAAAGAGCCCTGAAAAGGATTTTGGTGGACAAATTATTGAGCAATTAATGCTTATTCTTTTACTGAATCTCTCTCTCTCTCTCTCTCTCTCTCCTCTCCTCTCTCTCTCTCTCTCTCTCTCTCTCTCTCTCTCTCTCTCTCTCTCTCTGATGTGCTTTAAATTATATAATGTTAATTACAGTGTTCATTGAAATTCTGTCCAGTAGTTTTAATAGAATTATAATACTTTGAATGTTTTAGTTACTCTAAAAGTTTTAGATATTCATAACATTTCAAAATATGATGTTGTTTGCTTATTTGTTTGTTTGTTTGTTCTTTGTTATCGTTACGATCGTAATTATTTTTGTGAGAGCAGGATGAAAAAGGTGTGAAACTTATTCTTTTACCCTCATCCAGATTATTATGACTTGACTTAACTTGTCTTGACTTCACACACACACACACACGCACACGCACACACACACACACACACGCACGCACGCACACACACACACACACACACACACACACACACACACACACACACACACACACACACACACACAGAGTTTACTGGGAGTGTTCTCTATCGAGCCTCGGTATTCGCTACGCTGTCGTGCATTTTTGCACACAGTCTCTATCGTTTTCTGCCGTTTCTCTGCTTTTGAAAACAAAATTTGATTTATGTGCACGAATACTTGCAACATAACCAGAATGATCTCTCTCTCTCTCTCTCTCTCTCTCTCTCTCTCTCTCTCTCTGCGTGCAAGCGTGCATAAGTGCGCGCGTACGTGCAGGCGTGTAAAGTAAGGCAATGCTGCTTATAGCCCAGCCGACCGCAATGGGTCATATCAGGGCTGTCATCTCGCTCAAAATACAAGTGTCTGTCTGTGTATGTGCGTGTGTGCGTGCGCGCGCGTCTGTGCGTGTGCGTGTGTGTTCTTTGCCCAGACAACGATAACGCTTGTCAACACACAATCATAAGATCGCCACCGCACAGTCTTGATCATTATCAGGTGAAAGAAAAAATTCTTTACCTTCCATTCCATTTGGAAATCCTCTCCCGAATCGAAAAAAAAAAAAAAAAAAAAGATTCGTTCTCATCCGCATCTGGCTGACGTTTTCAAAAGCAAAGTTTCTGTGCAAACAGCTTTTAAAGGTTTTGTTTCGGTGACAACAGAAAGAGAGGGGGGGAGCGAAAAACAAATCAACAGAAAAAAAAGAAAAAAACATCGGCAGAAAATGTTGACAGACGCCGTACCAATGTTAAAGGTAAGGTTTCGCAATGGAAGTTTTTTCTCATCTCCGCTTTCTTTCGTTCTTCTGCCTTGCCCGCTCTCCACATCCTCGTTCTTTCTTCTCCTGTCCCCCTTTCTGTCTGGCTGTCGTGGCTGTTGATGTCTCTGAGGTATGGACACTCGGCGTCAGGCTCATTGTGTAAGGATCAGACAAGTTCCCCTGTTTATCTTGTTTTGACGGGTAGAGGAGACTGTCGAGGAAAGTGTGTAAGAGTTCTTTTCCTTCCCCCTGAACGTTTGTACAGCTTGGTCCTCTTTTTCCCTTCGTTAGAATAATGTGTTAACACGAAGAAACAAATGCTTGAGAGAGAGAGAGAGAGAGAGAGAGAGAGAGAGAGAGAGAGAGAGAGAGAGAGACAGACAGACAGACAGACAGACAGAACAGACAGACAGACAGACAGACAAACAGAAGAGAGAGAGAGAGAGAGAGAGAGAGAGAGAGAGAGAGAGGCTATCTTTCACTCACTGTTTTTTTGTTGTTTCTTTCTTTGAGTGCATTTTCCCTTCCATCTTTTTCCTC
>JADBJO010000159.1:553037-558037 GCA_016801955.1 Conus betulinus
ACTACAGACAGTTCAAAAACATGGAAATCTGTTACTACCACAGACAGTTTAAAACATTTAAATCTACTATTACCACAGACAGTTTAAAACATGGAAATCTATTATTACCACAGACAAGATAAAAGCCACTCCGGCGCAGTGGTTAGTGTCTCTGACTGGAGGCTGGAGGGTCGTGGGGTTCAAATCCCACGGAAGGCTTTTTTCAGCCACTGGCTGAATCCTTCTCTGAGCTCAGTGATGTTTTAAGCTCAATGGGAAAATTGGAACCGCACAGTCCAAGGTTCTCCCGCTTAACGGATGATTCTCTGAGAGTGTCGTCCACATTTCCTGACCAACACTGCAGGTGTCTGTACCTCTCAGGCCTGGCTGGCAGGCCGCGTAATGAAGTATTATGTAAGGAAGTGTCCAGAACGTCCGTATATGGTCAGACTACAGTGGAGTTTCATCTCATTATTCCCATCCTCCTCACCCACACTAATCATTACATTAAAGGGTTTCGTTCTATTGTAACCTTTCGTGTCCTGTTCTCATAGTGACCTCAGATTCTTTTTCGTCTCCACGGCTGGGGTCATGGTGAGTTCTGGTCAAATGGTCAGTATCGACAAGTTCGTGGGGACTGTCGTTGGACAAACGTGGTTGTGTTACTTGCAGGTGGAGGGGGTAACGGGGAGCGGGGGGATGGGGGGGGGGGAGGGAAGGGGGAGGGGTCGTCGCTCACTCACGCTTTGCACTGCAGAAAAGCGATGAAGGGGGTACTAAGAGGAGAGAGAGAGAGAGAGTGGGGGTGGGGAAGAATGGGACTAGTAAGGGGTGACACTCTGTTAGAAATCTTGATTAATCACTTCCTTGATGATCGATCACAGGATCTATATCTTACCTACAGCGTGTGTGAACAGGTTAGGATTTGGTAATATATACTGCTCAAAACAATTGAAAGGCCATTTGGAAATGCTCTCGCTGTTTCACAACAGAACGGTACTTCAGCCATTAATCAAAAACATCAATGACACAGATTAATGACAAAATTGATATGAACAGCATGTTTTGTCACTTTCAAGTCCACTACCCATCTTTTCAAAAGTCAGAAGGCCAGAGATACACAAAAAGCACAGTCAGTAACGTGTGTGTCCGCCATTTGCGTGGATGCACGCGATGCACCTTTGCCTCATGGATTGAGTCAGAGTCCTCAGAGTCATCTGGGGTATTGCCTGCCACTCTGCTCAAGGAACTGGAACAGCTGGTTGAGGTCAACTGGCGGGGGGTGATTGCTTCGAAGTCGCCGGCCCAGCACGTCCCATAGGTGCTCGATTGGATTAAGGTCCGGTGAGCAGGCTGGCCAGTCCATGTGGATCACGTGTTGCTGCTGAAGAAAGTTGTTGACGACTCGAGCCCTGTGGTCTGGCGTTGTCGTCTTGAAGTACCGCGCCTGGTCCAACAGCTTGCAGCGCTGGCAGCACAAGGGGCTGCAGGATGCCATCCCTGTAGCCCACACCGTTGAGGTTGCCTTGCACCATGTGCAGGGGGGTTCTGTAGTTCCGTGCCATCCCCCCCCACCATTATGGATCCACACCATAGCGATCACGCTCGCTCACGAGACCATCGTGATAGCGTTCTCCTTGCCGCCGCCAGACACGGTTCCTGCCGTCATGAAATGATAAGGCAAAGCGGGACTCGTCAGTAAAAAATACTCTTGCCCACTGATCTCTGGTCCATGCTAAGTGACGCTGGGCCCAAGCCAAACAAGCAGCACGGTGAGCTGGTGTCAGGACAGGACGGACGGCTGGTCGTCTTGAGCGCAGGTGTGTCTCTCTCAACTGGTTCCTAATGGTCTGGTCACTGACGGTGACATTGCCGGCTGCTGCAGCTGCCCCCTGAGTGTGTCGGAAGTGGCCGTTCTCTGCCTCAGAGCCGACAGGACAACAAACCTGTCCGCTGCCTGGAGGTGGACCTTGGGCGTCCTGGACGTCTTCGCTCAGCAACACACTTCTGTCTGGTTTAAAGCGGTCTCTCTCAAAGTCTGAATGACTGAATGGGCGACTGACAGTCGACGACCAACCTCTCGCACCCCCACGCCCTCCTGAAGCCACGCAATTGCTCGCCCTGGTCATCCTGACTCAGTCGTCTCCGAGGCATGGTTGCAAAAGTGCCGTAAAAACACAGGCTTACCATGCCCACCAAACTGGCTGACCTGTGTTCAGGTAAGACATGGGTTGCACGTGCATTGCAGTATTCCTGCAGTTCAGATGTGCTCTGTTGCACAGGCCTGTTTGATTTGCACCCTTTTTTTTCGTGCAGTATGTGCACATTTCAGTTCACCGCTGTGATGTGCATGACACAGACTGAGTTGATTTCTGATCAAACTCAAGTTGACTGATTAGGCATGCAACCAAATTCAGTAAGTTGGGGTGGGTGCAGTGCTGTGTTATTGGAAAAAATGAAGTCAAACAAGGTACCCTAAAAAGTGGTAGTGGCCTTTCAATTGTTTTGAGCAGTATAATTTCGATCACGATCAAAGTGAAAATAAACGGTCGAAATTTGAGATTGCGATAAACGTTTGTATTGAAAATCATCAGATATGTTCACTCATCCCATACTCACGATAGAATCGACCATGTTCAATTGTATAATAGTTGAGAGTTCAGTTCTCTCTCTCTCTCTCTCTCTCTCTCTCTCTCTCTCTCTCTCTCTCCTAGCTAAATCTTTTTTCATTGTTCTTCCACGTGTTTCCTCTCTTGTCCACTGCCAAAAAAAGTGACTGGCAATCTCTTTTTTTTTTCCAAGAGCACAAAATCACTAATTTAAAACACAACAACAACAACAACAACAACGAAACAAAACAAAAGGGAAAAACGCCGACCAATGAGGAGCAAGCACCCCGTATGGGTGAGTTTTCAATGCGAAAAAGTCACACACACACACACACGCACACACGCACACACACACACACCCACACACACACACACACACACACACACACACACACACACACACACACACACACACACACATCTTCTTCCATTTTTTTTTTTTAGTTCCTGGGGTGCTTTGACAATCATCGAAGTAATAGGTTGCAATGGGGGTGGCAATAATTACGGTGATGATGCAGTAGTAGTAGTAATAGTCACAGCAGCAGGACCACCACCACCAGCAGTAGTTATAATAGTGGTAGTAGTAGCCGCAGTAGTAGCAGTAGCCGTAGTAGTAGCAGAGCATCAGTAGCACCAGCTCTACCAGCAATAATAATAGTAATTGTCCTTTAGAATGTGGTGGGTGGTGGTGGTGGTGGTGGTGGTGGTGGTGGCTGTACTTGTCCTTCTCATCATCATCATCATCATCATTGTCATCATCAGCCTCATCATTATCATAATCATCATTACCATCATTATTATGATCATCACATCATTGTCGTCATCACCATCATCATCATCATCATCATCATCATCATCTTCATCATCACATCACTGTCATCGTCACCACTGTCATTATTACGATCATCATTATATTCATCATCATCATCATCATCATCATCACATCATCATATTATCATCAATCATCAACATCATCATCAGCATCACCATCATCGTCGCTGTCGTCGTCATCGTCATCATACTCATCATCATCCTCTTCCTCCTTCTCAGCATCATCTCATCATAGTCATCATCATTATCATAATCATCAACATCATCATCATCATCATTATCATAATCATCATCATCATCATCATCATGATAATCATCATCTTTTCCTTCTTTTTCTCTTCTCACAGTAACAGCAGCGGCAACAACAAGTAATATAATAAATGAATAATGATGAATAAATAAATAAATAAATAAATAAAATACATACATAATACTACATACATACATACATACATACCTATATACATGCATATGTATACAGATAAATAAACAAACCTTTAGTGTAATTAAAAAAAAATAGTAGTATAATAGACGATTAAGCTAATGGTGGCAACGATGAAGATGATGACGATGTTTATTTCGAGGATCAGAAGAGCCAGATCAGTAGTTTTGTTCCGGGATCAAACGCATTGTGACGTAACCCAACACCAACACACGCACACATGCATGAACCACCCCACCTCTGTGTGTGTGTCGCACGCCTCTTCCAATCCCCCCCCCCCCCCCCCCCCCCCCCCCCCCCCCCCCCCAACTTCTTCCCCTGCAGCACAGGCCTCTCCTCCCTTCCCCCACATGCACGCGTACGCAAAAACACACATTCTCTCTCTGTCTCTCTCTCTCTCTCTCTCTCTCTCTCTCTCTCTCTCTCTCTCTCTCTCTCTCTCTCTCTCTCTCTCTCTCTCATATGCGTGCGTTCGAGTACACACACAGCACATACAGACAGAAAGACTCTCTCTCTCTCTCTCTCTCTCTCTCTCTCTCTCTCTCTCTCTCTCTCTCTCTCAAGCACACACACACAACACACACACACAACAGACAGAACACACTCACACAGAGAGAGAGAGAGAGAGAGAGAGAGAGAGAGAGAGAGAGAGAGAGAGAGAGAGAGAGAGAGAGAGAGGAGAGAGAGAGTCATGATCTACGACGTTAATTAAATCTGGCCTTTCGGATGTCTAAAGTGTAACGGCCGTCTCTATATAAAACCGGAAAAAGGGCAGCAGCACGAACAACGATGACTGGACTAGGATTCAGTGACTGGCATTCACTTCGTCGTTTAAAACCAAAATTGCCGGCCATCGTTAAAAGCAGTTATCTCCCCTGACGTGGACAGGAAGCTTACAAGATTCTCACGGATGTTGTGGCACTATCTGAGCCCTGGTACTGACTGTACAGAGAGAAACCAAAATAATAACGTCTCCCTAACGACCGTCACTTTTAAATTACTTGGTTTGGGTCATTTTCCTGGTGTACATAGCAAATTATACTCCGGGACACAAACGCAAAGTGAAGCTTCTCCATGATTTCGGTGTTCAGATGAATGAAACTGATAACCGGATGGCAAGAAAAGGGATCTGTCATTAT
>JADBJO010000159.1:563037-578037 GCA_016801955.1 Conus betulinus
AATGAATCAGAGATTACGAGGTTTTATTTATTTTATTTTTTTTTAACCTCTGCACCCTAAGTATTTAATTAAACTGTATGGCAATCTACACAACGAAGTTTGTTACAAATGGAATGCATAAACATCTCAGTTCGCCCCCTGTATTATCTGTAAGCTTCAATCGGCAACGCTATTGTTGACGGTACTTGTTAGTGTCACGACGAAGATTCGAACTTTTCTTTGAAAACGCCATGGGGCGTAGGTGCATGACATGAGCTGGTTGCAGTCTGTCGTTGAATCCCATCCAAAACAGGGGAGTTACAATTAGCAGACGATTCCCCAAATCTGTCTTCACGAGTCTGTTACAACGGTATCAAAAAGGTGACTTGCTCTTCATCTGCAACCAGTTATCATTTCTTGAACTCCCAAAATCTGGATTCTGTGTTGTTCGTGAAATCCGACTCTCGAGGATTAGGGCGTTGAACAGCTAGTCACAATGAGAGGAATATTCCAAGATTTGGGAAAACCATGACGTAGTAAGGGGTAAACAATAAACTGTGGAACATTTTAGAAACAGTTTCTGGACCCGGAACTTTTCAGAAGGTTCTGAGAATGTCCTAAAATACATCATTTGCACATAAATTATCAGGTAAAATTATGTCACATGAAACAATTGTTTGAAAAATATCAAGCAAACTCGCACACAGCGATTGGAACCAATGACGAAAACCAGTCTGTTTAACTGCGTCATATTAACAAGCATTTGAAAACGTCACAACGGGTTTGTGTACATGGTAGCAGGGTACAGATTACTCGTTTGTAAGCTAAGTTTCAGCTCCATGGTGCGAGTAACTGATGTCGAGGACGCAGACACCACTATATAAATAAAGCTCGAGTGTCCGTTGTGGACGTGCTGTCTATTTTGTTCATTTTTGTCTTTATTTCTGCCGTTTGGTGAAGCACAAGGTTATGCTGATTTCATGTGCCTGCTAGTGTATGAAGTAGAGAAGAATATAAAAAAGGGGGGGGGGGGGGGGGGGGGGGGGGGGGGGGGGGCTCTGGATAGTTTTGACTTTAAAGGAAGTGTGTTGGAGGGGGCGGGAGTGGGGATGGTGTGGATCGGGAGGAGTGGGGGGGGGGGGGGGCAGATTGTTAAACATGGAGATGTGAAAACTCTGAGTTAGCGTTTTCACAATGAAAGTTCCAGTTTATATCCTTAAGATTAAAACGATCTTTTTTATAATGCAAGGTATTACCAGATGTCACATCGTAGGGGCTCAGGTCCGTTTATGTTGTTCAAAGGCCAGCCGACCGTAGGTCCTCATGATGGTAGTGCTGAGCCCTGACCCTATTGGCCCTAATATTCAGGACCCTTAGGTATTGTGCAGAATTGGTACTGGGCTCTCTTGGCACCAAGCCCTAAAAAGCCCCAGCATTCTGAACCCTTATGGGCTGGACAATACTGGCACTGGGTCCTGGTGATACTAATCCTAGACGTACTGGGTACTAATATTCTGGACCCTTATTCATTAGACATATTGGTGTTAGGTCCTAAAGGTACTAAGCCCCCAAACGTACTAGGCCCTAACATTCTCGATCTTTATGATACTGGACCAATATTGGTACTGGGTCTTAATGGTGCAGAGCCCTTAACATACTGAGCCCTAATATCCTGGATTTTTTTCATGCTGGACCATACAGGTACTGAGTGCCAATGGTATTAAGCCCTAGCAGCATACCGCCAGTGAATCCATTTCATACTTGTAGCACTCGGTTCCTTCAATGGAGTTCGACTTCATAAAATCGTCTGTTCAATCTCTCTGTCACTTAAGAGCGGGCTGTTTACTGTCCATGTTAGTGTGTGTGTGTGTGTGTGTGTGTGTGTGTGTGTGTGTGTGTGTGTGTGTGTGTGTGTGTGTGTGTGTGTTCCGTCCTGGTTGTGTTTGTGTCGTGTTAAACAGACCCCTCCTTATACACTTTGGATGGATGTCCGTTTTACTTGTATCAATTAAAATGAATGTGTGCTATCAGAAAAAGTCCATGCATTATTTCTTATCTATCGTTCAACATGGAATACGTGATGTTCGTGTGGACATGGAGGGTTCGGAACTATGTATAGGAATGCTCTGGCTAGACAGACGAATTGTGGTTTGTGTGTGTGTGTGTGTGTGTGTGTGTGTGTGTGTGTGTGTGTGTGTGTGTGTGTGTGTGTGTGTGGAAAGAGAGAGAGAGAGAGAGAGAGAGAGAGAGAGAGAGAGAGAGAAAGAAAGAGAGAGAGAGAGAGACAGGCAGACAGACAGACGGAGACAGAGACAGAGGGAGGAGAGACAGACAGACACAGACACAGAGAGTGAGAGACAGAGAGATAGAGGGGGGAGGGGGGGTTCATACAGTAATAGAACTGTGGAGAGAGAAACATGAGACAGACAGATAAACAGAAACAGAGAGAGAGACGGAGACAGAGACAGACAGATAGACAGACGGACAGACAGACACACAGACAAAAACAGAGAGACGGACAGACAGACAGAGACAGAGATAGACAGACAGACACAGACAAAGAAACACAGAAAATGCAGAATTTTCATCGCGAGATCCTGTGACACATGAAGATAATTGATGCGATGCACTGCAACACTTGGGGATAAAGTGAGCGGGGGCCCAGGCGAGGGTAGGGTAGGGTGGGTAGTAGGGTATGACAATGGAAAAGAGAAACAGGCTGAACCCGACACACTGCTTTAAAGCACCCGCTTCTCTGTCATTCACACACCTTCTGTGGTACACTGACGTCTCTGCGACCAGCCGCTGACAATCAGAAGACAAAAGAGAGAAATGGTTGTCGAGTCCACTGTGTGCAGGTTTAACTTTGTCAGCTACGCCAGCCAGCGAACCAGACAGTGTTCTGATGAACCATACGTTGGGTGGGCTAGGTTGTGGGTTTCCTTAAAGAAGTATTTTCCAGAATGTTTTTTTTTTCAGGAGTGGTTATGCTAAGCGATACACGAAAGCCATCAAGTCAGAATTCCATAGTGTTGTACACAGAAAAGTACTTTACCGCGATGTGTGGCTGTGAATAGAGGCAAATATCTGTTAAAGAAAAAAGATCTTGAGTAGACAGACAAAGCGAACACTGAACTGAACAAATATAACTGTATAATTCTTCCTATTGGAGGAACTAAGTCTCATCAGAGTTTATCTAAAAACAAAAATCCCAGATTCATCCCAGACTATAGCAGACTGAATAGCAGAACGGACAGAACATGGCAGGAACACGACGGACATCAACTTGATCCCGCTGCTAATGGCTAATGGAAAAAAATCAAACCACGGCATCGAATATCCGCACTGCTCTGTTGATTACAGTTGGGAAGTGGCGGAATTTTACTTTAATGGTAGTTATGGTTTTGTATTGATGGCCTTTACTTCTGTTATCACTGGAAACACCATCACTGATGTCGTATACCCTGTACTCACACTCATTCCGTCTTCATTCGGAGTTGTGGGAAACGTCATCTCGTTCTGGGTGTGTGGCACGCCGAGACTTCCAGCAACATCACCATTTTTCTGCTTAAATATCTGAGTGTCTGGGACATCGGGTACCTTTTATCGACTGTTGCGTTAATAAGCTTGCAATTGCGTGGATGTCCCGGAGAACTCGCACAAAGAAATAGTGTGGCTGCCGAATATTACCCACCCTGCTGATTGCCCTGTGTCGGTGGATTGCTGTCAGGTACCCTCTGCGAATTCAGCGGACGGTGACTTCACGGCGTGTGTACACGATGTGTGTTGTGGTCGTGTTGTACGCAATACTGCTGGAGATGCTGGGTACCCTTGTCATACCCCCTGAGAAGATTTACTTCAAACTCCACGTGAGTCTGTCTCTGCCTTTGCTGGTACTGGTGAGCTTCAACGTGAGCATCGTGTGGACAGTCTATCAATCCGCATCAGCGCAGAAAGCTGCATAACAGTCAAATGCACCTGCCAAATCGGAAAGGACCGCGTGATCAGTTGGATGGGAAACCAGGAAGCAAAGGTGGCGAGTCGACAGGTGGACAGACTTCTGCATGTACTGCAGATTGTAAAACAGTAAGAAAAGTAGACATCACGGCACTTGAGTATCACCCCAAAGACAAAACACTGAAGGACAAAATCTGGAGAAAATACGTGAAGAGTAATAGTGAGAGGCAGCAGCGTGTGAAGGTCAAAACCGGAAAGAAAGCCATGAGGTGTGAAAATGGAGGAAATGATTTGAAAGGTCAAAATGGGACAGGCAGGGTTTAAGGCTCCAGGGGGCATTAAAAATGAGGGAGAAAATGTGGCAGCTGAGAAACAAAATGATTGTAGTCATCATCAAGGACAGAAACACCCTCCTACTGATGATCAGTTTCAAGTCAGTGACACGTGTCAAAAACAAATCCAAAATAACAGCGGCGGTCATCGTCACACCAGCATGACCCAGCCAGAGACTCAATCTGGTCAGCAGTCACTGAGACACAGGGTTACCAAGGCCGTGGTGTGTATGTCCGTGTGCTCCATTATCGCCTACCCCATCAGAATCAGCTTTATTACCTATTGTAAGCTGCACGACTGTGAAGATGACTTTATTCTCCCATATATCTGACCTTGTATTTCTTGGAAACGGCTCTTCCCGTGGTCAATTCGGGGATCAACGTCATCTTCTATTACTGTTTCTTATCCAGTTCAGACAAACTCCTCAGGCTCAGACTGTCTTCTTGCAAACGTTGGTGCTAAAGGCGTTAATCTCGCGGCGGGGGGCGGGGGGCATTTTTGTTTGTTTCTTTAAAAATGTATTCTCTTATTTAGGTGGTTTTTGTTGTTTGATTTGTTTGTTTGTTTGTTTGTTTTTGGTTTGTTCGTTATTTTGTTTATGATTTTGAGTGGTGGTTGTTTATTTACTGGTTTTCACACTCTTTTCTCACCTCTAGTATACAGAAAATTGCTGATACTGTTCTTCTTCTCTCGTTCTGTATCAGCGTCGTCCTTATTCTCTGGGGAGGAGGGGATGGAAGAGGGGGAGAGGGGGCTTGCGGGTCATGAATTTCGTCTCTTCGTTCAATCGTTTTCAATCCATGTGAGTGCATTTTATTCAAGGCCGTGGAATGTGGAGGGGATACGGGTAATGAATGGGAAGGGAAGAGAAAGGAAAGTGGGGAATATCTACAAGCGGTTCCGTTTTACAGAGGAGTTAAATGACGATTCACATACCATGTGCTGGGAATGGGAATGCGTGCGTTAAACAGCCCAACCCACAGAGCAGCATGGTTTCATCGTTCTAGAAAGATGACATTCGTCACTGGATGAGTGAATATGGTAAATATTCATGAACCCATGGTGTGCTAAGGTGTGTGGTGTGTGTGTGTGTGTGTGTGTGTGTGTGTGTGTGTGTGTGTTCGTGTGTGTGTGTGTGTGTGTGTGTGTGTGTGTGTGTGTGTGTGTATTCATGCGTGCGTGTGTGAGTGAACACGCATGTGTAGGTATGCGCGCGCGCGTGCATGTGTGTGTGTGTGTGTGTGTGTGTGTGTGTGTGTGTGTGTGTGTGTGTGTGTGTGTGTGTGTGCATGTGCGTGTGCGTGTGTGTGTGTGTGTGTGTGTGTGTGTGCTATGGTGAATATTTATTTTGTCATGGCAGTATATTGCAATGGCTAATATACTTGATATACGTAAAGCCCGAAAGTGTGTTTAAACAAGCGTATCATCATTTTGTGTAGGCCTGAGTGTTCCAAGTTTTTTACTTGAAATTTCAAACATGTATAAAGCTCCCTCTGAAAAAAAAAAAAAGTTAAATAACAGTTTGTTGGATTTGCAATATAGTATACTTTAAATGTTTATCAGAGTACGTCAATAATTTCTGATAAAATGTGAGTAACAAGCAATACTCTATTGACAGTCATAAATTGCCACTGCGTTGATGGCATCAGAATTTGAAGTTGTGTGCACTGGTTGATGAATAATAATGATAATCACGATATGCACCCTTTTACATTTACAACTGAGCCGATCTTGTTGCAACCCATGATGTTAATTATGATTCTAGACATGTTTTATTTAACATCAATGGTGTGAACTGTCTTTTTTGTGTGCTATTTAACCAAGTACAATGTACAACGTGGTCTGCATCACAAAATCTAGACACCGTTGGTAATTAATTAATTCTCAGTTTGGGGTGGGTTTTCTTTTGTTGTGGTTGGTGTTGTTATGGTTGTTGTTTTGTTGTTGTAGGTGGTGGTGGTGGGTGGTGGTTGCGGCGTTGTTGTTGTTGTTGTTGTTTTGTTTTTTTGTTTTTGTTCTTTTTTTTTAATGAAATAACAGAGTTTGAGCTGTTAAATTGCATTTAACTGAAGGCGGGGGTGTTGTTTGGAGGTAGAGGTCGTGTACACGTGGGCAAGAAACTGACGAGGGAGGATTGGGGGGGCGGGGGGGAGGTGGGGGGGGGGGGATGCAGGAGAGAGAGTGAGAAGGTATAAGGAAAGGCGGAGGAGGAGAGAGCGGTGGGTGTTTAATGACAAGTTTTCCAAGTTCAATAATTTACTGTTGTTGGGAGATCTGTTTTGAGTAGAGAAAAAATGGTACTATTTCATGATGTACAATCATAGGGATGATTCATCATAAGGTAAAACTATACAAATGTTTCATGCTTTGCGGGAGATAGCGTCTTTTAGCAAAGAGGGAGGGAGAAAGAGGGGGTGGGGGGAGGGGGTCTTGGATGGGCACTGCTTGTGGACCATCTGCGGCAGGTTTGATTTTTGTGTTGTTGTTGTTGCTGTTTTTCGTGCTTAACATAGCTTACTTCATCAGCCTGAAAAAAATAGTGGCATGGTTCGCAAACAAAAGACTTTTTTTTTCACTTCCTTTGTTCTTGTTCTTTTCTTACGCTTGTTTTCTTTCGCGCGCGCGCACGCGCGTTTTTTTTTTTTTTTTTTTTTTTTTTTTTCTTTTTTTTTTTGCGCGCGCGTGTGTGTGTATGTGTGTGTGTGTGTGTGTGTGTGTGTGTGTGTGTGTGTGTGTGTGTGTGTGTGTGTGTTTAAACTTTGTTTTCATTTCTTCTTCTTCTTTTTTTCTTCTTCTTCTTTTCTTCTGTTTGTGAGTGAGTGTGTGTGTGTGTGTGTGCGTGTGTGTGTGTGTGTGTGTGTGTGTGTGTGTGTGTGTGTGTGTGTGTGTGTGTGTGCCGCGCGCATGCGTGCGTGCGTGCGTGCATGTGTGTGTGTGTGTGTGTGTGTGTGTGTGTGTGTGTGTGTGTGTGTGTGTGTGTGTGTTTGTGCGTGTGTGTTTGTGCGTACGTGCGTGCGTGCGTGTGTGTGTGTGTGTGTGTGTGTGTGTGTGTGTGTGTGTGTGTGTGTGTGTGTGTGTGTGTGTGTGTGTGTGTGTGTGTGTGTGTGTGTGTGTGTGTGTGTGTGTGAAGTCTTTGTTTTCTCTTGTTCGTCAGTTTTGCGTCATGCTTACAATTGTTTTCCAAAGGGAAAAAAGAGAAGAGGAAGCAATCTGCTCACCAGCTTATGAACAATTTATCCGCAGTTATGTAAATTTAACGACAGTTTTATTGATGACTTTTCTGGGTTTCATAGTTCACGAGATAAACTTTGTTTGTTGTCGTTGTTGTTTTGTTTTGTTTTTGTTTTGTTTTAAATCATTTACAACTGAACGGATTGTTTCTTGCTTAGAATTACAACTGTATGGATTGTTTCCAAATCAAAACCTTCTTTTTTGTGATGTACAATCTTGTAGAATGTCGTATACAAGCGTTCGAGAAGTTAGTATGTGTTGTTTCGTGAGAATTTAAAGAGATTTCTTTTTTTGTTTGTTTTTTTCATAATTGAGTAGACTCTTACCTACCATCTTCACTTTGTTTAAGACACTTTTCTACGTAATGATTGCATGGACGGGTTTTTTTCCAAACTTGTAATTAAATGTTGTTGTTGTCTATTGTTGTCGTTCTTGTTGTTTAGAATTGTGTAGACTGTTCCATAAAGTACGGTTGCCAGAAGTGCTCTGTAAATTACGTTTTTGTGAATAGCAATATGATACAGGTATACTGATAACTCTGGACTTATCATTATAAAAATTTGTTCTATGAATTACAGTTTATATCAAAAGCTTTACAATTTATGTTTATATTGTATCGTAGATCTAGGAGTCATGAGATCTTTATCAATTGTAATCGCTTAATCCGTGGATTAATTAAGGAAATGCCGACTGTGTTGTTAATCATTATTATTTGAAATCTCTTTTTATGATTACGGATCTATCATTCCTTACACTAATTACAGTTATAGAACTGTCATGGATTACAGCTGTATCAGCCAGTGCAGGAACTGGAACTGTGTACTATCTTCATTTATTACCGGTGGATGCTGTCTCACTCATTACAATCTTTGCCTAATCATAATTGCATGGATGTTTTAATGTTCAGTTGCATGTTCTGGATGTTTTAGTTAACTATGATTATCTTACCTACAGTTTAAGTATTGTTTTATTTTCAGTTGCATGACCTGTTTCGGTCATGATTGTTATATGAACTCTTTCATGAGGTGCCGTGGTTTGAACTATTTTCGGTAGTTAGAATTATAAAACCGTTTCATTGCATGGACGGTTTCATTGATAACAATTTTATGATTTTTTTTTTAATTAGTTATGATGATATACAATTGCATGAACACTTTTTATTATTTACAGTTTCAGTATTTTCGGTTGTATGAAGTCTTTCAGTAATCATAACCACATGGACACTGTCATTAATTGTAGTTGCTGACATTGTTTCAGCAATCATGACTACACGAATCCTCTCATAAATTAGAGTTGTATGAATTATTTTCAGTACTTGTAAAAACCATTTCATTAAATACCACAGTTCCATGGATTGTTTCACTAATGACAAATTTTGTAAACTCTTGGATCTGGTATGATTGCATAAGCGGTTTCATTGGCAACAGTCATATGAATCCTTTCACCCAGTGCAGTTGTAAGTATTGTTCCACTTTCATTGTGTGAACTTTGCCGTTTTTTTTTATAATTACATTCATCCTTTCATGAATTACCGTTTTTATAAAATACTTCAGTGGTGATAATTATACTAACATTTTCGCTGAACACAGTTCTAAAGATTGTTTCAATAATCATTATTGCTTGAATTTTCACCAGTCATAAGGGTGTAAATTTTGTTTCTAATTATGACTATATGAAACCTTTCAAGCATTACAGTTGCAAGTAATTATAATCATATGATCATGTTCAAGAAGTACAGTGTTGTTGGAGTTGTTTCAGTAACTACAATTACATGTATCTTTTAAGGAATTCCAGTTATGGCCATTGTTTGAGATATTCGATAATATGAACCCTTTCATGAATTACAAATGATGAAGTGATTTATAATTAAACATGATTAATGAGTCCTTTCATTCATTCCTGTTGTGTAGACTATTTCAGTAACTATAATCATGAAAACCCCATCAGGAGTTGCACGTGTATGACAGTGTCAGCCCTGTCAAACATTATAGTTGTATTACTTCTTTCGGAATTAATGATTTTATGAAACCAGATCATTAACAACACTATGAACTATTCCAGTAATGCTGTCATATAAACGCTTTTATCACACTTGTATGGATTGTTTCATTCATTACGATTGCAGGCGCCCACAGTCAGTCTTCGTGTACAGTGCTTACTGGACAGGTTCCACTGTTCATGATCCGTTTAATTCCTCCTTTGTGATAAGAAACTCGTGGGAAAGCTGGACAGTGGGCTTTCAAACCCCCCCCCCCCCCCCCCCCCCCCCCCCCCCCCCCCCCCCACCCCCACCCCCCCCCCCCCCCCCTCCCCCCCTCCCCAACCCTCACAGAAATGTTTCGTTTCGGCCTCGAACTTCTTACAGTCTAAGGGGGCAGAGGCTGCATCCAGGTGATGACTCCAAGACACCCTTCGGCTGTCAGAAAATTCTTTTGTTTGTTTGTTTGTTTGTTTGCTTTCATGACGGATGTCATGAATTACAGGAGTAAATGCGAATTTTCAATCTTTTAGATACGTTTTACCCACAGTACGCTTTCACCGTTCTGAAAGTGTAGCATGTAAGTCGAGGGGGGAAAATATTGGGGATAGAATATTTTCAAATTGGGAAGTACGGGAGATGGAAAATTAAAAATAACGAGTGTGAAAAATATTGGCGGTTGGAACTTTTAGATACAGAAAATGAGAAGTAGACGAGATGGGAAACCTGGGGATCGGAAATGTGAAATATTGGATATTTCAAGAAGAAAAAGAGAGGGAATTGAAATACGTGTTTGACTTTGCCCCATCAGATCTAGTCGCAATGTGAGATGACTGCAGGCGGAAACCTAAACAAATCATAAGTAAATGTTAGCGAACCGCCAAAAGAAAAACGTGGACAAACGAATCACAAACAAAACACGACGCGTTTCGACCTCTTAGGTCTTCTTCAGGCAATATACAAAACAATGAGGACAACGAAAATGAACGAGCAATCACTTATCTTCAATCATTTTCGTTGATTTTGTGTTGTCCTAAGTGTTTTGTATCTTGCCTGAAGATGGCCTAAGAGGTCGAAACGCGTCGTGCTTTGTTTGTGATTCGTTTTTTTTTTCCGGTTCGCTAACATTTATTTAAGATTTGTTTACCCCATCAGCTGTTGCTGGGCTTGAGGTTAACACATCCAAAATGAACATCTGTACTATTCAGCCATTACGTCTATCGTATGGATTGTGTTTTATGAACTGTGTTTGTGTGCTTGATTTTGTGAATTGCATTGTCTACATTGTTTTGTATTCAAATTGTATTTCTGTAGATTGTTCCATGAATTGTGTTTGTAAAAGATTGTTTGATGAATTGTATTTCTAGAGATTGTTTTATGAATTGCTAACGTAGAAGTCGTGTTATGAAGTGTGTGTGTATGGATGTTTTTCATGAATTGTGTTTACAGGTTCTTTTTTTATTTTTTATATTTGTGTTATTTTTTGTGAATTGAGTTTACATCGAATGTTGTACAAATTCCGTATATCTAACCTTCGTTAACCTGTGTATAATGTTACTTGTATTTGTATGAATGTCATTATTTGTACTTTTACAGATTTCTTTGTTCAATAACATTTGAACGCGTTTGTTTTATTATTTGTATAGTCTGTGTAGCAAATACCATTGATGCGGGCTGTTTTATGAATATATGAATTATGAATTCATGTAGGATTGTTTATAGATACCTACTTTCTGGAGTCTTTTTTCATAAATAATCACCGTATACTGCCTTCCGAAAATTGAAAGAAAATGTGTAGGCAATTTTATGAATAACAGGACTAATCTGAACAAAATTGTGTGAACTGTTCCTTAAAATACAAATTGTGTAAATTGGTCATTAGTTACAACTTTATGAACTCTTCTGTCAACAACAGCCTCATGACCTGTTTCACGGTTTAAACATGTTTGATTGTTTCATGATGTGCTAGTGTTGGTCGTTTCATAAATTGCATTTGTGTGGAATGTTTCTGAATTGCAATTATATGGGCTGTGTTATAATTACACCTTTGTGGACTGTTTTGTTAATTATTTCATGAGTACTGGTGTGTAACTGCAATAATGTGGGATGTTTGTTGTTGTTGTTGTTGTTGTCGTCGTACCCTATAGCCGAAGCACTTGAACACTATTGTACAAAATGCATCAGCTGCGGATGAGAACATTACGTGTGTGACCGTTTTTGATTACCCTGCCACATGGGCAGCCACACACTCTGACTTCGAGGGATTTGGGAGACTGATAATGTTATGCTAGGAGCTTCTCACAACTGAAGACAATCCCCGCATAATTATGCAGAGCATAACAACATTTTGTGTAGCCTTTGGTGTTCTTGCCTATGTCAGTTGGTCTGATACAACTTTAAGCCAAGGCGATGTGGGATGTTTCATTAGTTACCATTGTTTAGTTACGTACGTATGGTGTATTCATAAAGAAAGGTTATAGAGACTTTTTGATTTAAATTTAAGTAAATGGACTATTTTAAAGTTACCACTGCATGGTGTGTTTTTATGAATGAGAGTGGTATATTGGCTTCCCCCTGTGGGATACTTTCAACTCTTCCAGAGTAATCGGTATTCCCAAATTCTCGAATACTAATTTTCGATTTTCTGCAACACTCTGACTAGTATTTCGGCAGTCTCTCACTATTTTTTCTGATCTCCTTTATCTCTCTGTGTTCTTCTAGGCAGTTGCGTTCTTCTACCGAAAACATTCTGCTCAAAATCACTCGATTTCAACTAAAACTTGTGGTGATCGTTCTTTTTTTTTCAACGTCCGGTTATATGAACATACTCCCAATATCTTTTCGTAGTTCAAAACTCTCTGTCTCCTTCAAGGCATCTCTTTGAACAACCCTCTGCACCTATCAAAAGCAGTTCTTTCTTCCCTTTCTCTTGTCCATCAAATTGATTCTGTGTGTGTGTGTGTGTGTGTGTGTGTGTGTGTGTGTGTGTGTGTGAATATGTGCCCTTGTTTGTAGATGTATGGTATTTATTGCAACATGCATCTTCTTGTTGGTTTCATTTGTGTTTCCTTTAACCTTTTCTGTATTTGTTAGCGCTTAGGGTTTATAATGTTATACTAAGCGCCATAAACAGTCACTCTTCTGATCATTACTGTTTACTGCTTTGTTTTCAGTCACCGTGGCCTGCTTATCTATCTAACATATGAGTGTTGCAGTGGTGCAGATCACGTGAGCTGGTCACGACAGCCCTGAATAACGCTATGGACTAAACAATGAAGCTCTGCTAAGTCACTTCCATAAAGCCCCCCCCCCCCTTCCCTTCCCCCTCCCACCCCCACCCCTACACGTGGCCCTTTTTTTGTTATCCATTAGTTGATTCAGTTCTGAACCCTCGACCAGTGCGCGTGCCATGACGCCTGCTTAATTACAAAGAAACTAAAACTGAAGAGGGGGGGAGAGAGAGGGGGGGGGGGGGGGGGGAGATAAGAGAGAGAGAGAGGAATGCGAATATGCATGCGTGAAGTAACTAGTGAACGAATAAAAGAATGATAAGATGCTTGGACGAACAAACAAAGAGCTGAGTGAACGAATGAAAAATAAAAAAATCACTCTGGACAGAACAGGTTCTTTGAAGCGCGAGCTAATCCAAGGAGACATCATTTCCTTCCAGGCTTTTCTTAGCTTAAAAATAGTTGGCGCTTTGTTTGACTTTGCTTTTGTGGTGTCCCTCCTTAAACAGCTTCAGATTATTCTCAGCGTAGCGCCATGTTGGCGGACATACTTCCGGACTCCCAAGGGGAAGGAATGCCAATGTAATTGCTGGTTTCCCTGGCCTGTAAAATAAGGTCGACTTTCACTGGTGCCCATTTTACAGTTCCGAAACTTTTTAAACCTTCTCTAACTTAATAACTTGCCAGGGAGAGAAGGACAGAAGTACAGACAGGCAAATTATGAAAGACGCAGACAGACAGACAGACAGACAGAGAGAGAGAGAGAGAGAGAGAGAGAGAGAGAGAGAGGAAGAGGCTGTGGGTGACAGTGTGTGTGGGAGGGAGAGAAGGTTGTGTGTGCACAGGCAAGAGCATGCGCACGTGCGTGTGTGTGTGTGTGTGTGTGTGTGTGTGTGTGTGTGTGCGCGCGCGCGCGCGCGCGCGCGCCCGCGCGCATGTGTGCACATGCATGTGCTTCTGTCTGTCTCTCAGTCTGTCTGTGTCTGTTTGTGTCTGTGTCTGTGTGACAGTTTATGACATTATGTATGCCCGTGCATGAGTGCTAAGATGATTGTACTGAACTTCCAGCCCCCTTCATGAGGGGCAAAAGGCTAAATATGAATTGGTTATCTTTAGTCTGAAGTCACTCGCCTACTCATTTACTTACTCACTCACAGGTATGGTAAAGGTGCAGATCATGTAAGCTAGCCACTACAGACCTGAACATGCTGCTGTGGGCTGGCAGTGAGTCATCAGCTGAGGCACTTCCATAAGAGCTTCCCCTTGACTCTTTCCTTGTTAATCCATGGGTTAATCAAGTTTTTGAATCCTCGACCAGTGTGCATGCCATAACGCCTCTTTGATTGAAAAAAAAAAAACCGAAAACTGAAGAGAGACATCTAGGATAGAGAGAGGGGAATGTTTGAATGCATGCGTGAATTAATTGGTGAACGAATACAAGAATGATTAGATGCTTGGACGAACAAACTAACAGCTGAGTAAACGAATGGAAAAAACAAAATCACACCAGATAGAATAGCTTCTTTGAAGCGCGAGCTAATCCAAGGAGACATCACTTCCTTCCAGGGTTTTTCTTAGCTTAAAAATAGTTGGCGCTTTGTTTGGCTTTGCTTTTGTGGTGTCCCTCCTTAAACAACTACAGAAAATTCTCAGCGTAGCGCCATGTTGGCGGACATACTTCCGGACTCCCAAGGGGAAGGAATGCCAATGTAATTGCTGGTTTCCCTGGCCTGTAAAATAAGGTCGGCTTTCACTGGTGCCCATTTTACAGGTCCGAAACTTTTTAAAACCTTTTCTAACTTAATAACTTGCAAAGGGAGAGAAGGAGGGAAGTACAGACAGACAAACCATGAAAGCAGGCAGGCAGAGAGAGACAGAGACAGAGACAGAGAGAGAGAGAGAGAGAGAGAGAGAGAGAGAGAGAGAGAGAGGCCATGGATGACAGTGTGTGTGGGAAGAAGAGAAGTTTGTGTGTATGTGTGCGTGTGCGTGTGTGTGTGTGTGTGTGTGTGTGTGTGTGTGTGTGTGTGTGTGTGTGTCTGTGTGTGCGCGTGTGTATCTGTGTGCCTGTGTGTCAGTGTGTCCGCGTGAACATGCAAGTGTGCATACCGTGCGTGCATGTGTGTGTGTGTGAGTAATGTAATGTAATGTAAAAGATATTTATAGAACGCTTTACCTCAAACGAGGCCAAAGCACATATTACAGAAAAACATGATAAAATACTAATTCTAATTCAAAGCATACACACACACACACACACACACACACACACACACACACACACACACACAC
>JADBJO010000159.1:580537-583037 GCA_016801955.1 Conus betulinus
AGATCGGCCTGGAAGTTTTGTCTGGAACGAGTGGAACACATTTTGACCATGGACAGACACACAGACAGACAGACAGACAGACATACATACAGCATTTCTTCGTTCCCATTGTAAAGCACTCCCTGTTCTATAAGAACTGGGAGTACAAAAATTGCAATGCAATGGTTATTCACGCTCAAAGTAAACTGTTTTGCGCAGATGTAGAGCTTTTTATGAACACTGAGTGAATTCATAAAAACTTGCAACGTTGCAGATTATCCCTTTCACACAGGTAACGGTAACATTTGATGGATTTGTTGTTGATGGAAACATGTAAAATCTCGTTGTGTTATTGATTAACGCATAATTGATGAACGCACGCATAACATCTTGCACACACGTAAAACCCAATCACCAACTTTCGGAAGAGAAGGCCAGCTTGGCCCTTGGTATGGATGACACCTTACACATAGCGTGCACCTTGCGTGACGAATGGGAAATAATAAAGGAAGTAAGGAAACTGAGTGAAGAATATGACTGGATGACACAGGAAACGACTGGATGAACCGCCACCTGGCAGCTCTTCAGTCGGCACTACCCAAGTAGGCAGCCCGTTGTGTGTAAACGAGTGTGGATTGTAAAGCGCTTAGAGCTTGCTCTCTAGCCGAGGATAGGCGCTATAAAAGTATTCATAATGATAATAGTAATTATTATTATAATGATAAATTAATAATATAGATATAATATTAAGCTGTTTTCTTGAATTCTCCAGTAGTCAAAAGAGGTCTAAGGAAAACAAATTTATTAAAACAAAACAAAAGAAAACTTAAAATCGATGGTGCATGCATGTTTTGTTATTTGTCCTATGTACACCCAACATAGGTGAATCGGAGTGTTGTGATGAGCGTTTAGATTTTTTTGTTTTGTTTTTGTTTTTTGTTTGCTTTTTTTTTATTCAGTGACATGCAAGAATAACAATAAAATAATGAGAGTTACCTGTCCTCTGCCTAGCAACATGGAAAATGATGATGATGTAATGAAAGTTGTGTTGTGTCCTGCGACGTGGATAATTACAATGATCTAATGAGAGGGGTTTTTCTGTCTAAACTTGGCAGGTTAAAAATGATTTGATGAGAGTTATATCTCATCTATCCACCTACATGAGAGAATTACGATGACGTCATGACAGTCACTTGTCTTCTGTCCAACGACACGGGAGATGTGTCATGGCATAATGAGATAGTTATCTTTCTGTCCAGCGACATGAGAGAACTGTATTGGCATTATGGAGTATTTGTCTTCTGTCTAGCGACATAGGGGAGTTGCCACAACATAATGGAGTATTTGTCTTCTGTCTAGCGACATGAAGGAGTTGCCACAACATAATGGAGTATTTGTCTTCTGTCTAGCGACATGAGGGAGTTGCCGCAACATCCTGAATTATTTGTCTTCTGTCCAGCAAAATTAGAGAATTCTCGTGGCGTAAGCAATTCTTTGTCTTCAGTCCAGTGACATGCGAATTTTTCCATGACATAATGAGCTGTCTAACTTCTGTTCAGCGACAAGAGAGAACGGCCACGGCATAATAGTTATCTAACTTATGTTCAGCGACAAGAGAGAATGGCCATGGCATAACGAGTAATCTAACTTCTGTTCAGCGACATGAGAGAATGGCCACGGGCATAACGAGTTATCTAACTTGTTCCAGCAACGTGAGAGAATGGCCATGGCATAACGAGTTATCTAACTTGTGTCCAGCAACATAAGAGAATGGCCATGGCATAACGAGTTATCTAACTTGTGTCCAGCAACATAAGAGAATGGCCATGGCATAACGAGTATCTAACTTGTTCCAGCAGCGCGTGAGAGAATGGCCATAGCATAACGAGTTATCTAACTTGTGTCCAGAAACATAAGAGAATGGCCATGGCATGACGAGTTATCTAACTTGTGTCCAGGAACGTGAGAGAATGGCCATGGCATAACGAGTAATCTAACTTGTTCCAGCAGCGTGAGAGAATGGCCATAGCATAACGAGTTATCTAACTTCTGTTCAGCGACGTGAGAGAATGGCCATGGCATAACGAGTTATCTAACTTGTGTCCAGCAACGTGAGAGAATGGCCATGGCATAACGAGTTATCTAACTTGTGTCCAGCAACGTGAGAGAATGGCCATGGCATAACGAGTTATCTAACTTGTGTCCAGCAACGTGAGAGAATGGCCATGGCATAACGAGTTATCTAACTTGTTCCAGCAGCGTGAGAGAATGGCCATGGCATAACGAGTTATCTAACTTGTGTCCAGCAACGTGAGGGAATGGCCTTGGCCTAACGAGTTATCTAACTTGTGTCCAGCAACGTGAGGGAATGGCCATGGCATAGCAAGCTGACTTCAATGCAGCAACATGGAAAAATTGCCATGGCATTAAAGAATACAGAACGTCTGCCCTTTTTCAGGCAGAAAAAGAAAAGGAGAGGGAGGTGGAGGGAGGGGGAGACGTAGGGTGGAGGTAGAGGGAG
>JADBJO010000159.1:585537-588037 GCA_016801955.1 Conus betulinus
GCCAAAGATGACAGCGGCACAAAGATGACAGTTGCACAGTTGTTTGTGACCCTTGAGACAAAAAAAAATAATAACAATAAAAAGGTTCTTATTGGCTTTGATCGACTGTGTGTGTGTAGGGTAGTGTGTGTGTGTGTGTGGTGGGGGGGGGGGGGGGGTATCTAGGGGGCTGGATGGAGAGGGACGGGGAGGCGTGGGAGCAAAGGGTGTTTTAGAGGCCTGAGGAGATTTGTTGTCCTGGTGTGTGTGTGTGTGTGTGTGTGTGTGTGTGTGTGTGTGTGTGTGTGTGTGTGTGTGCGTGCGTGTGCGTGTGTGCGTGTGTGATACACCTAATATAGACATCTAGCTCTACATTCATTGTCCTTTTGAATATCATGCGGGAAAAAAAAAAAAAAGGATTCTGACACAGCTTTGTCTTTATGTGCTGATTTTGTTGATATGCTGATTAATTCACTCGTCCATTCTTTTCATTATTCATCCATTTCATTTTATCATTCATTCCTTCATTCGTTCCATTACATTTATTCACTCAGCCACTCACTGATTCATATATTTATTCAATTTGCTTGTGGTACCTGTAAATCTCCTCAATCCCTCTCATGTTCTGTACGTTCGGGATGAATTTGTTTGTTTACCCCTTTTTGAGTGTGTCTGTGTGCGTGTTTGCGTTGATAGTCTTTCTTATGTCTGTCTGCATGTCTATCTTTTGGCTTGTTTGTTTGTTTGTTTGCTTGGGTTTTTTCATTTTTAGAATAGAGGCAGAGAGGTGCTCTCGACGCTGTTGTTGTTCTTGTTGTCGTCGTCGTTGTTGTTGTTGTTGTTGTCGCTGTTGTTGTTGTTGTTACAAATTTCGTTCGGTGGCAAAGCTGTCCACTCTTGTTGGCCCATTTCACGTTGAAGCGTCGGTGCCCCAGGGAATGATATCAGAGGGGGAGTTAATTTGGTTGTCCTATGACAAGTTGTCTTCCCTTGGAATCCTTTGCCTCGTTTCCTTCCTCTGAGTGTGTGCATGTGTATGTCTCTCGCCCCCATTCTCTCTCTCTCTCTCTCTCTCTCTCTCTCTCTCTATATATATATATATATATATATATATATATATATATATGTAAAGAGAGAGAGAAAGAGAGAGAGAGATGTGTGTGTGTGTGTGTGTGTGTGTGTGTGTGTGTGTGTGTGTGTGTGTGTGTGTGTGTGTGTTTATCTCCCCCTATTTCTTCAATCTAAGACATAAGAGCAAGCTTTATTTATAATTGAATATTTCTTGCAGTCATTGCAACACCAAGCTGCTCTGTAAGTTGTTGGAATGGTGCTCGGTTACTTATCCTAGGAATTTATTAGTTTATTGTAATTCAGTCCCTTGCGGATTCATTCCAAGAACTGGCCCTCAGCACTTGTGTCTAAGAGGTTATCTTTTTATATTTTTTCTACTTTTTTCACAAAAAAATATAGCTTGTTTTGCTCTTTCATGATTTTCTTTGCTTCTTAGGTGGCACTTTTGGTTGGTTTTTTTAAAAACTTAACAAACATACTAGGGTATCGCACACCAGCCTTTTTCTGGGATAGCATTCTGCTTAAAACCGAAAAAGGCAGAAGAGTAACGTTGCCAGTTTTCACAGTCACCGTGAGAAAAAACAATTAGATCTCAACATTCCACTTTATGACATTAGATTTCGACATTCCAACATATGACCAAAATTAGATCTCAACATTCCACCTTATGGCATTAGATTTCGACATTCCAACATATGACCAAAAGTTAGATCTCAACATTCAAACTTATAACATTAGATTTCGACATTCCAACGTATGACCAAAGTTTTTGATCTCAACAATTCCACTTATGACGTTACAATTCGACATTCCAACATATGACCAAAAGTTTTGTGTTAGCGAATTTTATCTCTATAGTAGACTGTAAACCAGCTGAAAGCTCGTTTTTAAGACGCATTTAACATTCACCCTCTCAAACACATGCTGTTACTTACTCAGTATTATCTGTCACTGCAGATATATATGTTTTGATTCCTTTTTTATTTCTTCAATCTAAGAAATAAAAACAATCATTGTTTAATATATATTTATTTCTCTCCACTTGTCTCTGAGTGCCTGGTTGAGTTGTTTTTATTCTTCTAGCAACAGAATCATACAATTTTGTGCGGGTAAATGTGGATATCGTCCTGCTTCCTTCTCTTCCACACTAAGAAATCCGCGCGGAGCTATACTTTGTCCACTCTGCAGCCGGCACTGTGGGTGGCTGAATCGACACCTGTCATTGGTGCTAAAAAAGACGCCGGCACGCCACAGTTATGTGTGATTCAGTACCACGCTAGACCCTCGATACAAAAAAAAAAATCGATACATTTCTTATTGGCTTCGATCTACTATGTGTGTAGGGTGGGGAGATCTGGGGGCGGGATGGAGAGGAACAGGGGAAACGTGGGGCAAAAAGGTGTTTAAGAGGCCTGAGGAGATTTGTTCTTCTAGAGCGTGTGTATATGTG
>JADBJO010000159.1:590537-593037 GCA_016801955.1 Conus betulinus
CCTTGTACCGACAGTTTCTCATAACAATGAGAGAACGTAACGATTTTCGGCTCTAAGGGAGATAATAGTGGCTGAACTTAATCAGGAAAGGTTTCCTTATTAATTTTGACTGCAGCCCTTTCAGACTAACTTCATCGTGGTTGTCTGGTAGTAGTTGAGGTGACTTTTACCGGAAAGACTTTGGCTAGAGGCTTGATTCTTTATCTTTCGTCTGTTTCTTCTCAAATATTGATACATTTGTCTGACCCACATCATTTTCCGATCTGTTAATTACCTTGTGATGGTGGTAGAAGCCTTTGTTATTCACCTGCCTCTAAAAAAAAAGTCCAGCTGATGACTAGAGTTGTCTTGAGCACAGCAGAAAAGGGAATGGGAATAGTTCATGTACCAGTCACAGGAAATAAGTAACTATTTAAGATGCGTAGGGGAAAATGATCGTGATGAAACATCATTTAGAAAAGATTTCCTCTTTGACCTATAACCGTCAGGACAACGTTTCTCCTGTTTGTGTGAAAAGAAATTCGGTGGGGGGGTAGTGGGGGGAAAAAAACAAACAAACAGAACCACAGACCATGTCATTTATATCGTCTGTGTCTCCCGCATGCGAACACGCCAAACACACAGAGCCTACGTACGCTCTGAGCGTATCAGAGTACAGTCATTCAGGGATATGAATATATTTCATACTTCATCAATACTGCAAAAATTTATAACAGCTCATTAAATGAATAAAACAAACATATAAATGTGGGGAGACTTGGAAGGGAGTGTACGGTGGCGAACGTATGTATGTGTGTATATGTCGAGAGAAGCGAACGGGGCGGTGGTGTGTGTGTGGGGGGGGGGGGGGGGGGGGGGGGGGAGGGGGGAAGCTGACCTTCACATAAACCCCACACGTTGGTCAGGCCTAGGGATCACCTTCACAGGGGGGTCGAAGCACCAACAGAAAGAGGCACTGAATGTTTTTTAGGAATAATCTCAATGTTTCCTTCCTACATATACATACTGTAGATTCTGTTTACAGCGGCGGCCATTTTGGCGATGGTTTTTGATCGACTGGTAGTAAACAAAGATAAAAATTGGAAAAAAAAAAAAAAAGCAAAATTGAAACAGAAGATGAATAACATGCGAAAACAAAACCTCTTCAGAATAGTTTGAAACATCAGGTGAATCTCCAAACATAAAAAACAAATAAATAAAAAAAGACTGAAAGCCCGTCAGAGCACACAATTGAACAGATTCTTTCTTTTTAGTAGTATTAGTAGCAGCAGCAGCAGAAGTAGTAATAGTAGTAGTAGCAGCAGCAGCAGCAGCAGCAGCAGTAGTAGTAGTAGTAGTAGTAGTAGTTGTTGTTGTGTTGTTAGTAGTAGTAGTAGTAGTAGTAGTAGTAGTAGTAGTAGTAATTGTTGTTGTTGTCTTGTTTTCTTTGGGAGAGAGAGGGCAGTGGAGAGATCTGGGGGATGGAAGGAATAGTGAGACAGGCGGGGTGGGCTGATTTGCAGCAAGATGGAGGCAGTGTCTCAAGAGATGGGAGAGAATTATGGAGGATTCGTGAAGTAGTACAAGTTCACTGTTGGTGGGAGGGGATCTAACCTAAACGTTGTATCATCTTGTGTTCTTTGCGCTACTTTGTAGTGCACGGTGAAATATGGATCCGTTTTGTAATACAAATCAGGGGAGGATAACACCTGCCTTTCCATTGCAAAACAGAGTTACCTTTCCTCAGATCACCGGTCAAGATCGTTACGCAAGTTGTGCATGCGTCACGTAGTCAGCCAACGTCGCAATCAAACCCAAGACATGTAAATCTGAATCGTTCGAAGATAATACTGGCAAGTGAACTGAAACTGTAGCATTACTTGTCTGCATTACAGACGCACCCTTTCACAGCCATGTTTTGCCATATTTCTCCGATTGATTGATTGAATTATTAAGCTGACTAGCGGGGTATTTTACCTACCACCTATCCCGGAGTCTTGAAGACCCTTAGGGCGCCCCCGAAGACTTTGCAACCAGCTTCCTCCACTCCTCCCGGTTCTCAGACGCTCTTAGGCAGTTGCTGAGGAGTGTGAGGCCAGTCCATTCATTGATGTTTGTCCTCCCATCTCTGTCTCTTTCTTCCTCTCCTTCTGCCCTCCTCGCACTGTTCCTGGTAGAATGGTTTGGGCAAGTCCTGCTGATCTTGATACATGACCATACCGTCTGATTTTCCTTCTTTTCACAGCGGACAAAAGGTCTTCGTATGATCCGATGGCTTGTCTTACTCTGGTCTGGATCTCCCAGTTGGTAATGTGGTTTTTGTATGAGATGCCTAGGATCTTGCGGAAGTATCTCATTTCTAACGCCTGTATCCTTCTCTCAAGTTCAGCTGTCGAGTCCGTCTCGAAGGCATAGACTTACTTAGTCCTCTGAATTCCCTGGGGAACATAGGGCCGCAACCACACTCTTCCAGCGGACACGATTTCGGGAGATCCCCTTCAGCTCGGCCCACGTCATTCCG
>JADBJO010000159.1:613037-618037 GCA_016801955.1 Conus betulinus
TCACATCGCAGACAGAGATGGCACCAGACACAACGCCTGCCTGTTCTGGTCAGGCACTTGCTACTCAGACACTCACCGATCAAGCGACCACTATGTCTGCAACGCCCATGGCTTCTCCACATCCAGTTTCCTCCCAGAGTGTCACCACCACCGTGACCGGCACAGAGGGCAGTGACTTCACTGCCAGGGTCTGTGCGGCCACTGGTGACGTTCGTCACTTCCTCACAACCTGTCAACAGCCAGGCCACATCCATTCAGGCAGAGACTGGACACTTGAATGTGTGTCCGATGAAACATCTTTGGTGGATGAGCGCACCCAGATCTAACTGCTGGCATTACAATTGACTCTCACGACCACAATGGACCCAAGACACGAAGTAAGTCACGCCAAACCAGCCTGCTGGATCAGTTTCAGCATGTGCCCCGTGTCAACGAAAAAGAGAAAGAATAGGACATTGGCCGACGCCCATACACACATTTAGATAGTTCTGAAATTAACATAACTTTCGCCTCATACAATGTTGAAAATTTAGCAGCTAAATTGGGCGAATCAGATTTTGTAAGTTTTGTGAAGTCCTTTGATGTATTTTGCGCTGTAGAGACATTTGCAACATTTCCTTTTGATGGCAGTATTCATTTTGGGAACTATTGTTGTTTTCAAAACTCCTGCTGTTAAAGTGTCCAGGCGGGGCCGACCATCAGGGAGGGGTGGTAGTGCTGGTCAAAAAATCATGTATGCCTTTTGTATCGCAAATAGCCTGTAAACATGATATATGATCTGCTTGAAATTTTCAAAATCGTTATTTGGATGTGATAAAGATATTCTATGTATTTTCGTATATGTACCTCCATACAAAAGCCCGTATTATGAAATGAAAACTGATGTGAACTGCTCGATATATTTGCTTGAGGAATTCCTTGTTAGTGTGTTCTACAGAATGGGGTTGACATACACCTCATGATTATGGGAGATTTAAATGCCCGCATTGGGCAGTGGAATCTGGAGTGTGATACTGACGAAGGCGCTAACACCCAAATCTACAGGCAGTCTGAAGACCAGATAATAAATCAGTTTGGAAAGGTTCTGATTGATTTCTGCACGACTTTCCGGTGCTTACCATTAAATGGGAATGCCGCCGGTGACGCGAATGGCAAATTTACTTTTGTAGCAGATCAAGGTAATAGCGTCATTGATTATGTTATTATGTCAGCTGACCTTTTCTTTTCATCTCATCCCTTCTTTAAAGTCGACAGCCGGGTTGAATCCAACCACCTTCCTGTTTATCTTGTGTTACCTTGCAGATCTATAGTGCCACATAATCAGACAAATAAAGGAACGAAAGATAAAGAAAAAGTGACCAAAATGAAATGGAATAATGAGAAGAAAGGAGATTACTTAGAAAATATAAACAACAATCGTTCTCAAAGTATGTTTCAACTAGCTCTCAGCCAGATAGAAATAAGCGTTGAATCAGCCCTTGAAATATTCATCCAGAATATTCTCCGTGCAGGGGAATGTATGAGACAAAGGATTAAATCAGGTCCACCAACTCCCACAAATAAATGGTATGACAAAGAATGTTTACAAAGGAAGAGAAAGGCACGTAAAGCTCTGGATATATACCGAAATTCTGGACTTGGCCCAGACAAACACAAGTACAGAAAACTAAGGTCATACTATAAAACCCTGACTAGAGAAAAGAAAAAGTTGCACAAAAAGTCAGTCCAAGAAAGTCTTCTGAATAACAGGAAAAAAACAGTAGTAAATTTTGGGACACTATTCGAAAAGCTCGTTATACCAAAAAGACCCCGCCAAACATAGAACTTGACACATGGAAAAAACATTTCGAAACCGTTTTCAGTGAAAATGCAGTGGATGTTCAGCCACAGGGGGACACAATGCACCATCAAGAGAAGAAACAGTTGTCCCAGAGCTTGACAACCCTATTACCGAAAAAGAAGTTCGAGATGCAATAAGAAATATAAAGCTAGGTAAAGCAACCGGGCTAGATGATATATGTGAGAATTTCTCAAATGTGCTGAAGATCACGTTACACCCTTTCTAACAAAGCTGTTCAACAGGCTATACGATGCAAGCTACTTCCCTGTGAGCTGGTGTCAATCAGTTATTGTTCCAATCTTTAAAAAGGGTGACGAAACAAATCCTGATAACTACAGAGGTATAGCACTACTTAGTGTTGTAGGAAAGACATTCACAGCCATTTTAAATAAAAGATTATATAACTGGGGCAGAAAAAGAAAACAAAATTAGCATGGAACAAGCAGGTTTCAGAAGAAACTATTCGACCATTGATCATATTTTTACCTTGACAACAATAGTGAGAAATAAACTGTACGGTAAAACAAGAGGTAAAGTATATGCTGCGTTTATAGACTACCGCAAGGCTTTCGACACGATAGACAGAAACAAACTTTGGAAGACACTCGAAAAGGCAAAATCATCTACCAAATTAATCAATATTCTTAAGGCTATGTACAGCTCTGTTAAAGCATGCGTGAGATGGGACGGATGTTTTAACTGATTTTTTTTAGATGCCCCCTAGGGGTTAGGCAGGGCTGTCTCCTAAGTCAGTAATCTTTTCTCTTTTGATCTCAGAAGTTGCAGATTTTGTGAGACAATATGGAAAACATGGGATACAGTTACTACCTGGCTCTAGCGAAATTTACTCTCTCTACTTTGCTGATGATATTGTTCTACTTTCATCCACTCCAGGTGGTTTACAAAACCAACTTCACAATCTAGAAAAGGTCTCGAAGGCTTTGGATCTTACGGTAAACCTGGACAAAACTAAAATAATGATTTTTCGAAAAGGAGGATTTGCTTCTGCCAAAGAAAAATGGTCCTATGACGGGAATGTTGTTGAAGTGGTGAATAAGTACAAATACTTGGGATTCACCCTTACCACAAAATTGTCAGAGTCTTGTGCCTGTGAAGAATTCGCTAGCAAAGCGAAAGGTAAAATTCTTGATATCTTGAAGACAATGTGGGCACTTGGCAATCTAAACACAAAAGTATTTTTTCAACTGTTTGACGCACAAGTGAAACCGATGCTCCTCTATGCAGCAGAGATTTGGGGTATGAACAAATTAGATAGTATCGAATCAGCTCATTTATTTGCGTGTAAAAGACTGCTTAATGTGTCAAGCAAAACACCAAATCACATGATCTATGGAGAAACTGGCAGGTACCCTCTGTATATAGAATCCACTATTTCAAGTATCCGCTATGGCTAAAGATAACTAAGATGGAGTCCACACGCTTCCCGAAGCAAGCCGAGTTATTGATGAAAAAAGCTTTGGATAGGAATGACATCGCATCAGATAACTGGCTCTGCAAAATTAAAGCATGTTTGGAACTGTGTATGCCTTTCATGATGTTTGGGCAAATCAGGGCACTACAAATGAAATAGCTTTCCTAAAGTCTCTTAAACAGAAAATGATAGATACGTTTAAAACAGATTGGTTCGCAAAACATTACAGCAGTGATAGGTATTCTGCCTACCGATCTTTCAAAACAGTTTTTGTCTCCGAACTTTATCTTAATAACATTACAATCAAACGCTTTAGAGATACCTTGATAAGACTACGACTTGGTTTAAACGAGCTTGGCATAAATAAGAGATTTCAAAGTGCTTGATACAAATCGTTTCTGTCCATTTTGTCCCGGCATGCTGGAAGATGAACTTCACTTCATCTTTATATGCTCAAAATACGTTAACATTCGTCTCAAGTATGTCCCAGAGTTGATAAATTTGAACGATATCACTTTGACCCATGTTCTCCAAAACCCATGCTGTAACTTCCAGAGGAGCTGGCAATGTATACATATTACAGTTTAAAACTTAGAGAGGAATCATTGCAATGAGGCCCTTATTGCAGGTACATGTTGTATGACACGTAATGATCAGATCTTGTGTTGGTATGAGGTTTATTGTTTCCTTTTGCTTTTTTTTCCTTGTGTGTGTGTGTGTGTGTGTGTGTGTATATATATATATATGTATATATATATATATATATATATATATATATATATATATATATATATATATATATATATATATATATATATATATATATATATATATATATGTATGTATGTGTGTGTGTGTATATATATGTATGTATATGCATGCATGATGTATGTATGTATGTATGTATGCGTGAATTAATGGTTGATTCCTTATTCTTTATTTGATAACCCCCACTACATTTGAAAACAACTGACAGGTTAGTTTTTGGTACCTGTCATAATGGATACTTATAAAGGTATTTTACCTGAAACTCAGACATCCGCTACTTCATTCGAACGTATGTTTGTGAGTTTGCTTCTCGCCAGTCCAAATGAACAAGTCACTCAATGCTGTAGCTACTCAGTTATTTGTACTTTGGTTATTTATTCATACCATGCATTGTGATGCTGTTGTATGTGAGAGTTTTTGACCCTGCACTTATCTTTGCTTATGTTCGTTATTACCCTCTCCTCGCCTCCATGGCTTCCCCCCCTTCCCCATAATCCATTTTGTGTATGGGCCGGTGGCCTTCACAATTAACTCCGTCTTTGTCTCTCTGTCTCTGTCTCTGTGTCTGTCTGTCTGTCTGTCTGTCTGTCTGTCTGTCTCTCTCTCTCTCTCTCTCTCTCTCTCTCTCTCTCTCTCTCTCTCTCTCTCTCTCTCTCTCTCTCTCTCTCTCACACACACACACACACACTTTGTTCGTCCGTCCGTCCAACCGTCCGTCCGTCTGTCTCTCTCTATCTGTCTGAGTCTGTCTGTCCTGTCTGTCTGTCTGTCTCTCTCTCTCTCTCTCTCTCTCTCTCTCTCTCTCTCTCTCTCTCTCTCTCTCTCTCTGATGTAGGTGTGGGGCCTACTGGACAACGCCCACATGGAAAAATCCCATACTAATGCAGTAAAGCGTATTATTCGTGTACCGTTCCATGCATCAGATGAAATAGTTTATGGTGAAAGTGGTCCATATCCGTG
>JADBJO010000159.1:623037-653037 GCA_016801955.1 Conus betulinus
GACCTGCTGGCAGTAATTCAACCAGAAATTCAGTCACAGGTGAAATGACAATAACAGGAGCAGTGTAAGCATCACCATTTTCAGCGTCATCAAACAGGCATCATTGTGTACTGACTAGTCCAAACACATACACCTCACCTGCCAAACCAAGAAATCCCAGATGATTATGGCATATTTGGAATGATAAATAGAGAAAAGTAGAGTGTGGAAAAAACAGTTGTGGTGACACCACATGGCCAAGACTATAAAAGCTTGCATGAATAATGCATTGGTCAGCACCATTGACTCGCTGACTTGTGTGGTTTTTTAATTCTGTGAAGAGCACCAAGCTGCGACGGCACTCTTCCAGCAGACTTGGCTCTAGGCAGACCTCTTCAGCTGGTCCCATGTCATTCCGGCTGCCTCGCCTTCTGAGTCTGTGCACCTGCGCCATGTCTCTTGAGGTCATCCAACCTTCTGTTTCTGGTTGGTTCCACTCGAGTGCCGTTCTTGTAACTTTAGTGGGAAGAAGCTTCTCCAGTGTGTGTGAGGCCAATCCAGCCGCATTTCTCTCCCTTTTCTTCATCTCTACAGTAATGGAAAAATGACTTGTGCCCGTCTCATGTTAGGATGAATCTGAATCACTTGTTGAGGCAAGTCTGAAGGTTTAGAGTGGTGGACTGTGTTGTTCTCCATGCATCTAAGACAGCGAACAGAACAAGCTTCACATTTTGTGTGGAAAATTCTAACCCTGGTCTGGAGCAAGCTGAATGTGGAAGCCCATACGGGTCTCAAAGTGTTCAGAGTGCACTCAGCCTAGTCGATGGTGCTTCTAATATTTTGGTCTGCTTTACCATCTTTGCTGATGACACCACCACCGATGTAGGCAAACTTCTTTGACATTTTCTTGTGTCAGCTGAATAATGTTTTCCTATCTATTATTCACATGCATTGCTTCAGTGTTCCTGGTGTTCACTTTGAGGCCTGTTTCCTTGGCTTTCTCAGCCTTGTGAGATAGTTCTGTTTGAGCATCCTAGTGCATGAATGAAAGGGAACTGACACTGACTGACATCACCACTGACAGCAGCAAGTAGTAGTAATATCACATTGAAACATGGCTGTTTCATGAACTAACACCTCTAAGAGAAGATAATCCACTGAAGAATAGAAAAGAGATTGTGAGTAGTTTGTCAGCTTCCTTCCATCATGTCAGGAGATGATTTTTTTTTTTTTTTTTTTCCTTTTTTTTCTTTTTCTTTCTTTTTTTGTTGAGATGCTGGTTGATGAGAAAGCAAAATGATTGTCACTAGCGTATTGTACTGTATTGTGCTATATGGCTTGCACAACTTCATCAGCTCTACAGAGTTTTGTATTTTGCCATTCAGGCTGGGTTTTTCTTTTTGTTTGTTTCTTTCTGGTAAGAGTGCTTTGCATTACTTCAGTTCCAGTCAGTTGGGTTTTTTTTTTCTTTCACCACTTGACTGTTATATTTATTGAATTTGTGCAACCCTTTTTTTTTTTTACTACACTGACAACAGACAGGAATAATATCAATATAGAATCACAGAAATAAACACAGTTCAAGGAAGGAGAATAAAAACTGCAAGGTGAAAATAGCATCACAAAAAATCAATAACAGTTGTATACATATGTAACAGAATTGAATAATCAACTAAAAAGCAACAAACCACAATTTTTTTTTTTTCTTTTCGCTGTATGGTATTGTGTCTGTTCTGGTGAATGCTTTCTTAGAACTTGGCTGGGGACAACAGTGTGGGTGGATGCATGTATGTGAATGGGGAAGGGGTAGGGATGGTGTGGTTCAAAAGAGGAATTGCTGGATTTCATGGCCGGGGGCATGTTTCTGGGCAGTGTATGTCTCCAACGTGTGCATATGTGTACTTGCTTTCTTTTGTATATATGTACTAAATGACTAATCACAAAGACATTCGCTTGATGAAATAAAAAAAAAAAAAGTAACTGCACATGCTGCTGTCATTTTTTTTTTTTTTGGGGGGGGGGGAGGGAGGGGGGGGTATTTGCAGACGTTGATGGTTTTTGAAGCGTTTGGTTGCAGCTGTTAGCATGGTTTCCTGTGTGCTGCGTTCTAGCTCTTGGATTGTGAATTATGAGGCAGTGACGAAACTGCGCCCTGCCTCAAAAGGTAGTCATAGTTTAGTTTTAGTGGCACTAGATGTTATCAGTGTGGAAGTGTCACTACTCCAGTGGTCAGCGCCATGCGCTTATCCATTGTCCTGAGTTGTCAATGACCTGGGGTTGTAAATGATATGCTGAATGTCAAGAACTTGATCATCCTTCTCCAGTTGTTTGCAGGCGGGCTGAGAGCTGGGAAGCAAATAGGATCAAGTGTGGGGTGGCAAATATGCTGAACCGTTACTGGCTTTTTCTAGTGTGGGTGGCATTTATCTGTGGCATTATTTTCAGGGTCCAGCAGTTCTTGCCAAGCAGACACTGTGGAAAGGCTGCTGGACTGGTAGCAGTGTGTGGGTAGGTTCTGCGATTTCATTGGTTCAGAAAGCTGGCAACATGACCAGCGTGTCCCAGTTGTTACTGTTGATGGCATCCTTGTCTACGTTTTTGTGGCACATGGAAACCTGCGCAGATGTTATTGAGGTGACTTGATCAAGTTGTGAGAACTGGTGAGGTCCCAAGTTCTTTGTGATGTTATTGACTCTTGTGTAACTCTTTGGAAGCAGTGAACTTGTGCAGAGAGTGTGAATGGCAGATGCTGTGTAGAATGTGGGTCTTCATTATCATAAATCCTTTGGATGTGCTGGCAGTTCTAATTTAACCGAGACAGTCTGTGGTTTTACTGTCACAAGTATTCACAGATTCTCTGAGTTTAATGTTGCAAGATGTGTGTTCTTGAGATTAGCGGCCTCTCGGCTTCTCTTTCCTTTGAAATGTTAGCTAGTGCAGCATTATAAGACCTTTCAAGGTTGTTGTTTACAGTTTTGTTACAGAGGAAATTTTCATGTCGTTGGGCCCTTGTGTATGGGTGTGGCTGTGGATGTGGGGAATTGTGATGAGCCACTGAGAAGGCACAGAACATGAGACAGCCAAAAAAATCAACAACAGAAATCATGAAAATAGTGTAAGAATTTCTCCAATGAAAAAGTGCATTTTGGATGAAAAAGGCTTACAGTACTTTAACTTCAAGGATCTTTTAAATATAAGGGGGAAAAATTAATCAAACTAAGAAGGAATCGGAACATATTTAAAATCATGTCATAGTGTAAATAAACTTTTCCAGACAAATTATTATTGCGACTTCCTCGGTTTTCATTTTTGGGATACATAGAAAGTAAATTGTTGGGATATTGCAGCAAGGTAAGTAACATGCAACCATAGATATACTTGGATTTAAACATTTTTAAACTTTATTACTCTTTTGGAATATAACAAGGCAGAAAAAAAGGGGGGCAGGGAGACACAAAGACAGTTAAAGATTGAGGAATGCGGGGGAAAAAATCAGCGTGAAAATATTTGTAAGAATAAAAAGTGAACCCACTGCCTCGACGACCAAGATGTCAGCAGTCTTGATCACGGGCGACAACCGTCCCGTCTCTCGTGCCAAAGCTTCGCCCAGAGTTGCTACCCCTGGTCCGTCGTCTCGCCTGGAAAAATTCATTGCGGGTTGTTTCGGTGATTAGTAAGTAATATAGTAGTAGTAAGTAAATGAGTGAATGATTAAGATGTTCATTCATTGGGTATTCATTGGTTTGTTTATTCATTTTGCATCACTCTGTCTGTCTGTCTCTCTCTCTCTCTCTCTCTCTCTCTCTCTCTCTCTCTCTCCCCCCCCCCCCCCCCCCCCCCTCTCTCCTGTACTACTACTAATGATACTACTAGTACAACGTGTTATAAAAAACAGTGTGCATGATTGTTTTATTAAATACTGATATGATCGCCACTGTTTCTGTTACAATTAGTTCTCTATTGCATCATAGTTTTCTGTGTCAGTATACTTAATTCCTGAAGGGACAAGAGCCACATGGAAAAAGTCATCTTTTTGCATTATTATTTCCATTTTGCGATGCTCTATCTCTCTCTCCTCTCTCTCTCCTCTCTCCCTCTCTCTCTCTCTCTCTCTCTCTCTGTGTCTCTGCACATACATGTACACACCTCTCTCTCTCTCTCTCTCGCTCTCTCGCTCTCTCTCTCTCGCTCTCTCTCTCTCTGTCTCCTGGTGTGTGTGTGTGTGTGTGTGTGTGTGTGTGTGTGTGTGTTCATCTGTCTCTCTCTCTCAATTCTGTCCTCTCTCTCTCTCTCTCTCTGTCTCCGCACATACACGTACTTTCACTCTCTCTCTCTCTCTCTCTCTCCTCTCCTCTCTCTCCTCTCTCTCTCTCTCTCTCTGTCTCTCTGTACGTCCTAACTGTACATGTGTCTCTCGGTGTCAAGCTCCGTGGACCTCTCTCAGTCAGACATCAGTTGTGACAAGAGAGTGTCGACAGAGACTGATATGAGAGAGACAGCAAAATAGTGATCTATACTGGAGGACAAAGAGAGAGGGAAGAACACAGACACCGGACCGATAGATGTAGAGACTGAGAGAGAGAGAGAGAGAGAGAGAGAGAGAGAGAGAGAGAGAGAGTAAATTTTACCATAGAAAATCTTTAACAGAATCAGAGCGCAATTCACGGGACAAAGGGGTGATGAGTGAAAAAAAAAAACATTATTCTGTGTTGACGCCATTGATTTCAGTCATGCGTGAATACCTCATTGATCACTATAGGATTCGTGGAAGCGTGATCAAGCCGCGCGAGGATTTCCTGTGCGACAAAGAACCATCTGTTGCAACCGGGAAGCTCGATTTTCTCGGGTACCAATCGCGAGGAATGACTTCAGCGAATCACGTGACCAGACACATACGTTAACGTGTTGGATGCAATCTAAGAGACAGAGATGAAAACCAAGTTTAAACAGCCTACAACTTCGGATTCAACGTTTGTCTTAAGTCCGTGACATCTTCGGTAGGCCTACGGAGAAGTTAAACAAGGTAAATGCCGTATGTGGATGGCAAGAGATCGAAAAGGAAATCCGTTCCAATCATGTTCAGACCTCTCCCCCCCCCCCCCCCCCCCCCCCCCCCCCTCCCTCCCCCCCCCCCCCCCCCCCCCCCCCCCCCCCCCCCCCCCCATGCATGCAGTAGACTGGCAACGCTTTCTGATTGGTTGAAGAAGCGGTCAGTATTCTCGTTGTGGATCGGACTTTTCAGCTTGAGATCGGACCCTCAGGGATCTGCGCCGCTTATCAAGCTATAGGGCCTACATCGGCAACGTGTTGATGCATTAGAGGTGGGATCTTCACTGACCGAGCCGGGGGACTTCCTCAACTTCGGAGTAGGCTACACGATCATCACCTTGATGTGACCGTAGTCCATAATCTATAACTTCACTGTCTCCTTATCTAACCTTAAGCTAACCCCAGACCTAGTCGTATGTTACCCATGATTTATGAAACCTGAAAGCAAAAAACAAAACAGGAGAATCAACAAAAAAAAAAAAAAAGAGAGAGAGAAAAACATTCATTGACAATTGTGCCCAGTTTGTGGGCGAGAGGCTCGTCTTCTTTTGTTCTCCATCAACGAATGAAACAATGTTCTATAGTAACGAATCCCAGCAGCGAACTGCCCTCCTGTTCAAGCTGGCTCTTTGGAGATGACATAATTCTGTACCGCTCAGGGCTATTCCACAGGACTGAATGGTACTGTAGGTTGCCTTCCAGACACTGGTGGCTTGGGGAGAGGAGTGGGACATGTCATGCCGACCCGGCAAGTACTTCTGCCTCATAGTAACCAGCTGAAAGAAATGAAATCTTAAGCTAAAAGAAGTCAGTGTTGCCCACTACAAGTTCATTCTTCGCGGACATTCCGTGAAGACTCTCTGACTCAAAACATCAGGGTGTTGACCTGCAGGCAGACCCCGGGATGAGGGGCAGCACATGGCCAGCAACAGTCTGAAGGCAAAGCCTGAAGATCTGCTCTCTGAGAACCCAGCCAAGGAGCATACCTTCCAGGCAGTGGTGGGCACTGTGTCGTAGTCCTGGGTATAAGCAAGAGAATGCCTGATGCAGCTTCTACAGACGAAGCCCCGAAAGTCTTTGTTAGTTTCTAACTGGCGTTCTGTATCCAACACAGAAGTAGTCAGAACGAGGCAATGTATCAGAGTCGTGTCCCTTGTATTGTCTACATCTTAGTACATGGTAACATGATCGACAGAGACGACAGTGGCACGCCCTGTGCAGGAGTATGCGGCATTGTCCGTGGGAGCCGTTTACACCCAGGTTCAAGTAATGCAGACAGGTTTGTTTTCAAGCGCCATAGAAACACCTCAAGCCTTGAGAACGAGAAATACTGAGACCATTTCCACAGAAACACACCTCGGGCTTTGAGAGCGTGGCTTGAAGAAATACTGAAACCGTTTCCGTAGAAACACCTCAAGCCTTGAGAACGTGCTTGAAGAAACACTGAGGGCATGTCCACAGAAACGCTTCAAAACGTTGAAAGCGTGGCTTGAAGAACTATTGAAACCGTTTCCGTAGAAACGCCTCAGGCCTTGAGAACGTGCTAGAAGAAACACTGACCATTTCGATGATAGCCCCACAAGACTCAACATCGGACAGTGCTGTGTAAAGGATCAACACTGGGGACAGGGTGAGCATAGGAGGCATGGCGAAACTTGAGACCAGCAGGCCCAACATAATTATGTGCTGCTGTTGGCACCATCACATCGCCTGCTGAACCGAGAGCAGAGCTAGCGCATTCTCTCTCTCTCTCTCTCTCTCTCTCTCTCTCTGCCCGTCACATGCACATTAACCCCTGCAAAAGTACATATTCACACACGATCTCTCTCTCTCTCTCTCTCTCTCTCTCTCTCTCTTCCACCACCCCCACCCCTAGTTTTTTTCCCGTGTGTCTTCCACCCACTTTCTGTTCTAACCATATAGCTGTCCACGTGATACCCGAGTTGATGTGTGTGTTTCATGATCAGGTCCTTGCGAAGAGAGGCGTGAGAAGTGGTCACTTCAGTCAAGTCAAGGTGGGGATTGGGAGAGAGGGGAAGGGGGGGGGGGGGGGGGGGGGGTGAAGTTGTTCCTGTTACTTGTTTTCGGACCTTGTCGTCGAAGCAACCACAAAGCCTCTCTCCCCCTCTCTCCCTCTGTGTGTGTGTGTGTGTGTGTGTGTGTGTGTACTACAGTACCACCGACTGATTCTCTGTGTGTGTGTGTGTGTGTGTGTGTGTGTGTGTGTGAATGAACCATATACTTACAGGCCTTTGTCCGCGTCAATGGCTCCGCCATCAGCCACTATATTCCCAATGTTCACCATCCCCACACTGTACAGGAGAGGGGGTGAGGGGTGTGGGAGGGGGAGGGGCTGGGATTTCACCTTTCGTCTTGCCCATCCTCTCTCTATCTGCATGGGGAGGTAGAATAGTGGATCGAACAACGAGTCGGAAGTAACAACAAAGAGCCTCCTCCTCCTCTCTCTCTCCACTCCCGGCTTCCCATTCCTCGAAAAAAAAATGAAGTGAAATAGAATCACAGAAGATACGCCGCTTGAATACAGCGGTGTTGACATGGTGCCAACAGAGAATGGCTGTGCGGTCATCCCCTCCCCCCCCCCCCCCCCCAGCACCCCCCCCCCCCCCCCCAAACTGGCATCCAACAGTTGTATGAGCGAACAGGAAGACGAAGACATTAGAGAGAGAGAGGGGGGGGGGGGGGGGGAAGAAAGGGGTAAAACAAAAGTCTGGAGGTACAAAATGTTGTTGTTATTCTTCTAAAGGGAGATGAAAAGGGGAGGGGGGGAGGGGTGTGGAGAGTGAGGAAGCTGTCAGTGAGGAGGGGGGGGGGGGGAGTGTGTGTGTGTGTGTGTGAATGAGTGCATGCGCAAGCGCGGAAGGCCTATTGTGCTGATGAAGTTGCAGCCGAGGCTGTTTTTTGTTTTTGTTTCTTCTTTTTTTTTTTTTTTGAATGTGAAATCGCCAGTTCAGAAACAAAACGTGGACCCACAAGGTCGGTAATTTGGTTTATTAATAAACGGACTCTTGCTTGAGTACAGGGGAAAAACAGGGAAGTCAGAGACGGGAGAGCGCACACACACACACACACACACGCACACACGCACGCACGCACACACGCACACACACATAGATAGATAGACAGACAGACGGACAGATAGATAGATAGACGGACAGATGCACAATAACATGCATGTTTCCATCAAGGAAACGCAATTCTGAGCTAATATTTCTTGCACACTAAGACTCCTCTCTCTCTCTCTCTCTCTCTGCCCATACCCCCAGGTTCTCACCGCCTGCCTCTCCCCCTCCCTCCTCCACACACACACACACACACACACACACACTTTCCTTTTCTCTACACCTCCAAGTCCCATACCTGACAAAATGGACTCTGCTCATTCCCTTTCCGACCTGAAGCACGAACACGGGGAGTAGAGTCCGCTGACCATCAACTTTCCGACCCTTTCCGAAAAGCTCACAAGGTCACTAATTAGCCGACTCTGAAAGCCTCTAATGTCCACGTGCGTGTGTTGTGGGAGTGGGGATGGTAGAAAGGGTTTCGTATGTCGTGTGCTCTCGCAAACGATGTGTACCGACTTCTCGTTATATCCGATTTCTTTGACGTTTCGTTGAGCGCTGTTGCCCTAGTGAGCCACGTGCATACATTTTTTACCCTTGACCCTTGACCCATGGCCACATTCAGCGTCGGAAGGTGTTCGTTCGTGCACTACGGTGAACAGCGAACGCTTGCGGAAATCAACGAGGTTGCACGAGCGCAGATCTAAACCCAAGGACTGCATCAGTCGAGATTGTGTGTGTGGAGGGGAGGGGGGGGGTGGGGGGGGGGGGGGGGGGGGGGGGGGGGGGGGGGGGGGGGGGGGGGGGATGGGAGGGGGGGGGGTAAAGGGGGGGGGAGGGGACAGGAGAGAGCAGGAGGCGGGGTGGGTGTGCGGACGGGTGGCAGAGAGGAGATGCAGGCCGAACTGAAAGTATGATACGCTTTCAGACGTACTTGTAACGTCTGTTCTTAAAAAACAGCAGAAAGGGGGGAGAAAACTCAAGAATTTAGTGTCAATTAAATCTAAAAATGCGTTCGTGTGTGTGTGTGTGTGTGTGTGTGTGTGTGTGTGTGTTTTACTGTACGCGCATTCTATTCTTCCTGAGTTAGCAGCGTTTTTATTTTTTCGTTTGTCTTCACAAACGGGAGAAATACAAAATTTGTTTCAGACAAAAGTTTTCACCGGGTGGTTTTTTGTTTGTTTGTTTGTTTTGTTTTTTCCTGTTGGCAGTTTTGGTTTGTTTTTTTTGTTTTTTTTTTTTTTTTTTGGTGTGTGTGTGCTTGTCAATCCTCCCTCCACCTGCCTTACTACTCTCTTTCCCCCCACCTTCACACCACTTCTTGTTTGTTCTCCTCCTCCCCCCCCCCCCCCCCCCCCCCCCCCCCCCCCCCTCCCCCCCCCCCCCCTACCCCCCCCCCCCCCCCTCCTTCCTACCCTCCCAACTCAAGACTGGATTTTTTTTTTTTGTAACTCGTTAGCCAAACGTTGCAAACGACCGTTTCCCAGAACCCGAACGTTTTCGCACTGTTCAAACAGCATGGCGGGGGTGGTGAGGCTCGGGCGTGGTGTTGGATGAAAGTTCTTCCATTTCCTGTCTCATTGTGAAGGGTCAGCTCCGTTCTGGCTCAAACGGTTGGTCCTGCCCTCGGTCCGTTTCCGGCCTGAAAGGGTTTCATTGTCGTTAGCTCACTGGATGGAGAAAGGGGAGAGTGGGTGTTGGCCAGGAAATACTTTCTGGCAGGGTTTGCTGTTGTGAATATGTTTTTAGGTGCATGGAAAAAGGGAAAACGAAAAAAAAAAAAAAAAAAAAAAGGAAAAAAAAAGGAAGGGAGAAAGAAAAAAAAAAGAAAAAAAAAGGAAAAAGAAAGAAGAAGAAAAAAAACACTTTTCCCTGACGACTTTTGTTTGATTTCTTTTTTTTTTTTTTTTTTTCACGCCTTAAAATCCAGGACCCCGGCAGTTTTCAAAATAGGAATTGTATTAAAGTAGTCACTGTAAGTACTAGGAAGTCTGTACTGTCGGAGGCGTAAACGTAGTTTGACCGTATATGGTGCATTTACAGTTGATGGATTTTTTTTTTTTTTTTTTTTTTTTTTTTTTTATAATATGATCGAAAACTATGTTGAATGATACTGTGGATAGAACTGTTTGAAGTGAAAAACATTTTCATTGCAGGGGCAAGACACACAGAACCTGTAGCGAGCAGTTTCTGTTTGTAGCACAAAATATAAATTGTAAAGAAAAAAAAAATGTTGTCGATGATATGAATTTTGTTAAGCAGTTACTTGTTAGTAGTAACAAAAAAAAAAAAAAAAAAGGAAGGTGCTGCTATTAGTATCAGGATACATAAAAAGTGAAAAGGAAAAAAAAAAAAAAGAAGAGAAAAAAGAGCAGCTGTTATAACAGAAGAATGCGAATACGTAGGCTTTAGAAAGCAGCTGCTATAAGATGTAGAAAATATTAACTGAAAGTAAAAGCACGAACAACTTTTTTTTTTCAAGTTTCTGATTGACGATTTTCTGATCAAGTAGACTGTGATTGACGATTTTCTGATCAAGTAGACTGATTGACGATTTCCTGATCAAGTATACTGTCTTTGAAGATTTTCTGATCAGGTAGACTGTGACTGACAATTTTCTGATCAGGTACACTGTATTTAGCGAGTCTCAGATCAAATAGACTGTGAATTCTCCAAGACACAAAGGTGAGCGGGGTGTGAACCAGGTGTTTTGTTGGTCTGCCTGGGGAGTAGGAGGACAGCGGATCGTCCGCACAGGTTAGCCATCTAAACGCAGTAAGAGTAAACCATCGTGTGTTGATGTCGTAGGACACCATGTCAGGTCTGACCTGATTTTTTGCGCCCTTTTTTCTGGGGTCTGTTTCATTGCGGAGGATGGTGTAAGATGCCTGATTTCTAACGTACTAGAGAACGAGATTCGTAATGGCAGACCAGTCCATGGATCAGTTCTTGGTGTGTCTGTGTATGGGGGGGGGGGGGGGGGGGGGGGGGGGGGGGGGGGGGGGCGTATAGGTTGGTCGTCTACATACAGTTGTGTGTGTGTGTGTGTGTGTGTGTGTGTGTGTGTGTGTAGGTGTATAGATTTGTCATCTACATACAGGTATGGTAAAGAGCTATGTGTAGGTGTGTCACATAACGGTGTGTGTGTGTGTGTGTGTGTGTGTGTTGTGTGTGTGTGTGTGTGTGTGTGTAGGTTGGTCATCTGCAAACAATTAAAGTAAAGAGTTGTGTGTTGGTGTTGCATAACGGTGTCCAAGGTCTTAACGATACATTCAGTGCTGCTTTCCAAGGTTCGCCTGGATGAGGAAATGGTGTGGGAGGCTTGAGTTGTAACACCGGGTAGAACTAGGACATACAGTTCAGATGATGTCCTTAAGGTTGACGAGTAACTCTGCTTCAAAAAAAGGGGAAAAAAATGAATACGTTTTCAATACGCATAACAGGATGGTTGTGACTTGTGTAGGCAACCGCATTGTTTCTGTCTCGACAATGAACTACACAGTATTTTCCAGCCTGCTTGAAAGAAGTCGCTCCTCTTCGGGGTTTAAAGCAAGTTGTTAGCACGCAGCTGATGTTGACAAATCTCACAGTTAAAACTACACAGCCCACGATATTAGATGAAAGTAGCAAATGACGGCCAAGCAAAAGAGAAGGAAGAAAAGAGAGATAAAAAAAACAAACAAACAAGAAAACACAGTTTATAAATGATCATTACCAGAAAGTGTCAGTGTACCTATAAACAATATCTTTTTCATGTTTAATCTTATTCGTGCAGTCGGACATAAATGCGTGGCTAAACAACTGAAGAATCAGGCCATGGTAGCAAACTCCCGAGAAAGGATTAAATAAAACAAAACAAAATTCAAGAAATGGTAAATAAGTGAAAGAGCGAATGAGTGGATGAGCAAAAAACGAAAAAATCATGATTGATAAAAAAACGGATGCAGTTACTGAACCCAGCTTGAAGAAACACATCTGATGGGAGTGAAAAAAAAAAATGTCATCTGTGTATGTACAAAATTTAGAGAAGCTGCCAACACCGCACTGGGGCCAAGCCTGCCATCCGCAAGTCACCACCGACGTGAACATACAGATCCAAATCAAGAGACCTAGTCACCACTAAAAAACCCACCCACCGCTATTTCATGAAGTCGTTTGAAAGCGTCACGGTCTGGATCCTTCCGACACTCAAACAAACGGTCAGAAGATGGTCCAGACGCCCCCAGCGACGCCGGCAACCGAAAACCGATTCCATTGGACCGATCCAGTAGCCCGAAACCGAGGATCCGGAAGTCTGGTTCGCTGTCTCAATCCGACGCACTCTCGACGACCATGAAGTCGTTTCGAAGGTCACAGTCTGGGTCATTGGACACTCATACAACGGTCAGAGAAGATGGTCCAGGCGCCCCCAGCGACGCCGGAACGAAAACCGATCCAGGGAGCCCGAAACGAGGATCCGTAAGTCTGAAGTTCAAGCTTCTCAAATCCGCCGCACTCTCCGGGGGGGCAGCAGCTTCAGCCGCTGACGGTCATGGCGGCGATAGCGGTGGCGCTGCCACAGGGGGAGATAATTTCCCGCCCGCGGCAGCAGGACCCGGTGGGGCGAGGTGAAGAGGAGGCAGGTTGGCGCCATGTTGATTGGTAGGTCCCCCCCCCCCCCCCCCCCCCCCCCCCCCCCCCCCCCCCCCCCCCCCCCCCCCCCCCCCCCCCCCCCCCCCCCCCCCCCCCCCCCCCCCCCCCCAGCCCCCCTCTCCCAGTAGCGTGACTGGTCAGATTTACAGTTATCGAATTGATGTGAGTGGTCGATATAGGAAGACTGTTGTATGGTTTGTCTGCTTCAAGTTCAGTGCTTCAGTGAGGCAGTGGCGTGACTGATTAGATCATGATCCTCCTTAAACTCTCTCTCTCTCTCTCTCTCTCTCTCTCTCTCTCTCTCTCTCTCTCTCTCACACACACACACACACACACACACACACACACACACACACACACACGCACACACACACACTTGAATACTCACGCACACACGCTCGCACACACACTTGCAGCTACACCCACAAACATACAGAGAGAGAGAGAGGGGAGAGGGAGATAGAGGTGCTTTGTCTTCCTCCTTGACCAACAAAGGGTTTTAAAGATTAATTACTTTGCTCTCTCTCTCTCTCTCTCTCTCTCTCTCTCTCTCTCTCTCTCTCTCTCTGTGTGTGTGTTGTGTGTGTGTGTGTGTGTGTGTGTGTCTGGAATTTTAGCGCCTTTGAGCCGACAACATAAACTTTACTTATCCTTTTGTCAGTGGAACAGTTTCATTGGCCGTTAGGCTGATATGAATTATTCATCACCATTAGCACCTGCCTGCTGCGCCAGCAGTCTGCGCACCTGGCGCGCAGTGAGGAGCTGGTGAGAGGGGGAAAAAGTGTGTGTGTGTGTGTGTGTGTGTGTGGGGGGGGGGGGGGGGATAGCCTAGACACGTTAAAACTCCAGTTCAAACAGGGTAGGTGACAAACTTTCAATGGAATTAGTATAAGGACGGGAGGGTGTAGACCCCCGAGAAACGTACGGATCCCGGATTGGGTCTTTGATTCGGATCGGCACCCTGGAACCTCACCCAAAAGTTGACGGGTTTGTCATTAGTCCACGTTCCATCTTGACCACCAAGTTTTTTTTTTTTTTTTTAAGCAAAAACCGGTATTGGAGTTTCCCTGTTACCTTGACGACAAACCTAGGCCGCGGTGGGACGGATCCAGAATCAGCCCTTTGCTCAGGTCCTCACCCCGAGAACTGCATCAACATTGATGGATTCGGTCCTTGGACCACACTGCTTGTTTCCACTACAGGGTTTGGTGAACACCGGTGTATTAGCGACAGTCTGCGCGTGACCTGTGTGACAGACGAGCAAACCAGCAGGCTCGGGTAAAAGACATCCTGAGCGGAGGCTAGCAAACCCTGGCCCATCGAGAAACGATGTTCGGGTCAACATTGATTGAACTAGATGTCACATCACGTAAAATCTTGATGTCACCCTGGTTCAGGGTGCCTGACCATTGATATTTTTTAAAACCCTGATTAAGGCACAGGCGAGTTCTAATCTGTGTCTGGGAAAAGGGGGCAGAAAAAGGTTACCACGTTTTTTTTGGGTGAGAGCAATATACACCAATACGCCATTGGAAAACGATGCGGTCGATTCCACTGAGCGAGCGCGTGCACAGGTGCGCGTACACGTACGCACGCACGCATGTATACACATGCATACACACACACACACATTTGCTTATTTACTGGCATGCACTGACAAGCACGTGCGCACGTGCACACACACCACAACACACGCACGCAAGCGCATGCGCGCGCACAGACATATACACACACGCGCGTGCAAGCATGCACAAACGCACACACATATATACACACATTCCCTCTCCCCCTCTCTCTCTCTCTCTCTCTCTCTCACACACACACACACACACACACACACACACACACACACACACTGCCTGACTCCCGCCTACCCATACCAGTCTGAAGTCGACTCGCCCACCTGAGTTACCCATGAGCGGAGCCCTTCAGCGTCTGACCCTTAAACGGAGATTGGCAGTGGTCAGTCAATATTTGACTGTTTTAGCCCAACGTCAACAATGGGCTGCCATTAGTGTATGTATGTATAGCCCACAGAGCGTACACCTATGGAAAAACCTCCCCGTCTCAAAAGGGGTCTCCCTTGAATTTTTTTTTTTACCTTCGGTCACAAAAAAAAGAGTAATTTGCAATGACAAAAATAGTTTCAATAAGTACTAGATATTACTGTTTTTCTGATATTACTCCTGTTGGTCTTGTAGAGCGATGTGATTATTTGACATTTAAATTATTGTTATTATTCTTTGTGAAAATGGTACCCAACACGAACTGCGAACGTTTTCGCCACCAGTTTTGCTGAGAAGTGATTAATTATGGCAGTTCTGCCTTTTGAGAAGTGATTAATTATGGCAGTTCTGCCTTTTGTCGTGATCAAAACCGTCTGTTAACGACGGATGTCTTGCGCGTGTGCTCCTGAGTCATGATTAGAAATCGTTTCGCGTAAGGCATTGTAGGCCTAGCTATGCGGAAAGCAAGACAATTACCGGTATTACGAGAACATTTCATTTATGGTCACTTCTGACTCGTTGGTGATAATGCAGTTTATCTTTTCCATGAATGCTTCAAATGGATATGTATGTATGTATATATGTGTGTATGTATATATGTATGTATGTATATACATCTTCCCAGATGTCCTCCCTGACCATGTGTATTAGCCAGTGTGTGTGTGTGTGTGTGTGTGTGTGTGTGTGTGTGTGTGTGCGCAATAATGCAAGCGCATATGTTTGGTGGTGGAGGGGAGGTGGGCAAGAAGTTCACGTGAGAGACTAATTTCTTGGTTTCTTTTGGAGATACTTGAAGCAAATTGCCTAATAGATCGATAGATAAAATGATGGCCTTTTGATGTTAATTATCTTCGATCCAGACTCGGTGCCGTCGTGCATGATTGTGTTCAGGGTTACTATGTTTTTGCTGTCACCGCTCAACACCCCCCACCCCAACCCTCCACCCCGCCCACCCCACTCCACCCGCCAACCCACCCGCCAACCCAACCCCGTCGTCCCATTCTCATTCAGTTCTCACCCTCTTCATCCCACCCCACCTCCACTAAGACGGTTCTACATGTTAGAAGAAACACAGTACAGGTATACGCACTTTTTTTTTTTTTTTTTTTTTTCCTTCCGAGAGCCGATGAAAGGGAGGTAAAAGTGGGGGGTGGGGGGGGGGGGGGGGAGAAAGAATGCAGGTGGAGGTGGAAGGAACGAGTGTATTGGGGGGGTGAGGGGAGAGGAGGAGGAGGGGGGGTGGTAGTTTGATTAACTCGCCAGCGCGGACCGGCTCAAGAACACGCCTATGAAAACATAGCTTTTTTTTTTTTTTTTTTTTTTTTGCGCGCGCGCGCGCCACGAGAAAAATTAGCATGCTGTTATTCTAATCAGTCAAGATGCAAGAGGATTTTGTGGGGGGCGGGGGGGGGGGGTGGGGGGGGGGGGGGGGGGCAGGGGGGAGGACAGAAGGAGATGGTGTGCGTGGGCGGGCGCGGGGGGGGTGGAGGGGGGGGGGGGGGGGGGAGCTGACGAGAGGGGGTATGCCACAATGCTTCAAACGGATACTTTGTCGGGTGGTTCGAGGATTGTGGTGCTGGATGCGTGGTGGTCTCTGTGAGGTTTTTTTTCCATAGTTGCCCAGGCGATCGTTCGTTCTCATTGCCCCCGATGGGTTTGCATTGTTACCGGCGGCTAGAGAGAGAGAGAGAGAGAGAGAGAGAGAGAGAGAGAGAGGTCTCCAAGCAATCTCGTGCGCGTGCTTCCGTGCGGTTTTTTTTTTCTTTTCTTTTCTTTTTCTTTTTTCTTCATTTGTTTTTTTCTTTCTTTCTTTTTTTTCTTTCCCGTGCTTGCGGTCCACTGGTGTGAGATGAGACGGTGTAAAAAGGAAACTGCGGGGTATGTGCGTCGTTCTTATCCCGGCTTTGAGAGACACCTTTGTGATTTTTTTTTTTTTTTTTTTTTAATGTGTATGTGTGTTCAATCTTCAGGATAATCATTAATCATCTTTTGCTGGCGATGTCTTCAATCGGTTGCGGTGGATGACGATTGTTGAAGGAGGCGCAGAGGGGGTACAAGAAATGCCAGCCGGTACAAATGATGTCTGTGTGGGGGGAGGGTTGTATCTTTGCTGCGACAATTCATCTGATCAGTCATTGTGCTTGGAAACAGAGCGTGTCGGTTGAAACGGAAAAGCCGGTGCAGCGAGTGGACAATGTCCACATTCATACCCCCGTGAGAGAAGATGGTTTATTGACAGAAAGCAGCTCTCTGATAGCACAAAGGTTTTATCTAGAGTAACAGTTTTGTTTCATAATATCTTGACAAAAATTATCATTTGTTTATTAACTTATTTATTTATCTATCTATCTATATGTTTTCTGTCTATTTGTTTCTTTATTTAGTGCATTGTATTTATTTTATTTGTTTGTTTATTTGTTTTCTACCTACTTGTTTCTTTATTTATTATTTTTTGTTTGCTTTTTTATATCAATTTTTTTGTAGTGCAGAAAAGAAATCTCACAGGAACATACCAAGTTCTTGAGTTTTTTCTTTTTTTTTTTTTTTTTTTTTCTTTTTCTTTTTTTTTTTTTTTAGGAAATAAATCGTTATTGTTCATAGTTTCCCTACTCACTCTGGTTGATATTATTTCATTTTCTAATTAATTTTGCGATTGGAGCCAGAGATGTACAGAGACATTTGCATGGATCATAGAACCCAGTGACATGTGTTGAGATGATTCTGGTGTGTATACACATGCATGTGTTTGTCACTTGTGAAGATGAGCCAGAGCTCGCACAGTTGGAGAGAAAGTTCACCTGTTGTTTGAACTGATCCGATATTGGCAGGCACGCTGTATTTGAAAACTACAGTGAAAGAAAGGTAGACACAATAGGTGAATGCCAACAGAATCCTTGAAATAATATCATCCTTTGGGGAAAAAAATTAGGAAGAAAAAGATGGAACAGAAACTAACCATCAAAGATCAGTACAAACTTAAAACAACAGATATTGAATACTATCCAACAAGCAAAACAAAGCGCCATTCAAAGTGGGCTCAGTATCACCGTCTCCTAAACAACCCACGTGCGCGGAGAGAACTCCCTTCTGAACGCGTCCAAGATGAACAGAGGCAGCAAGCGCAGCATGTCTCTCCAGCTCCCTTCCCTCATGACCATGGGTGGCTCGGAGGGCGCGCGTTCAAACAACCTCCGCCCCGGGGAGCGCCCGTCGCCGTTACTCCATGTTCTCCACCGACTCCAACACGAAGGGAACCGCAGCGCGGAGAGGGAGGGCCGGAAGAAAGGTGAGAGTTGTCGACCATGGTTTTCAGTTGTACAGAGATCTGAGTCCACAGTTTAGGCCAAAAAGCTGTAGATTCTCTGTGACACTCAAAGCTGCACCTGGCTTTTCTCAGAAGGTCAGCCAGTACCAAAACATATTCATCGTACAGTCCAGCCCTTGACCCATACCATAGCTGACTCTGAGTCAGATGTTATGTCCGTTTCTTTTTCTGTGCAAGCACGATCCACATCACCCTTCATTTTCCTGTCGTTAACTAGACTTTTCACTTCAAAATCCTAGTGCCCTGCCAATCGCGTAGAAAACACAAGGAGTCTACGAGTCATCATCATTCTTTTTTTTTTTTTTTTTTTTGCCGACATATGGCATGGAGCTAATTGCCTGACCCCAAATTCCAGGATGAAATTATCTTTTTCACATCCCCAATTTTTTTTTTTCCCACAGAGCCAGGGCGATTTTCATCTGTTCAAATTTTGTTGTTTCTACTTGACCTTCGCTATAAGCCCCGTTTTTTGCTCTCTTTAGTACAGATAGTTTTGGGTTTTTTTATGGATATGGATGCTTAGTTGGAACCGATCCTAACAAAACCGGGTGGAAGAAGGGCATGTGCCTCAAGAACGAATCCGTCAACTGAATCTTCGTGCGGATCCGAACAGAGGGTAGATCCGGGAATATTGTATAACTCTGACATTTCGATAGCATTTTCCCCCTTAATGTCTCCAGAAATAATGCTTGAATATCACTGGGGGGAAACGGATGTAACGATGTCCGTCACAGATTGGAAAGATGTTTTGATAAAGATTGACAAAATACAAGGACACGAATAAAGTGGGTCCAAATAAGAATTTTGTCGCGGAATATTGCTGACAAGTATTACTGTACGAAAATATGGGCTTACCACCAAAATGTGCCTCAGACGATGAAGATTCAGATCGGTACTAACAGTTTTGGGTTTAAACAGAACTTTATTCTAAATAATGGCATAAAGTAATATCCATCGACAGAGCAATAACAATCATAGCTTTTATACATATATATATATATATATACAAGGTAAGAACAAGTTCCACATTTTCTCCACACAAGGCTAAAATTAAACATTAATGTTAGAGTAGAGTTTTAATGTTTAATTTTAGCCTTGTGTGGAGAAAATGTGGAATTTGTTTTTACCTCGTATATTTTTAGTCTGCCTGTTTCCATTGTTTGGTTGTGGTGCGGTGCGGGTAACGGAAAATTCTACTTGTGAATATATATATATATATGTTAAGAAGTGGGTTTTAAAATTAAGCTTAAAAGCTTAATTTTAAGCTTACTTTTAAATCTACTTCTTAACAGATGCCGCTCCCTATAAGGTTGTGCACTGTTTATATATATATATATATATATATATATATATATATATATATATATATATATTAAACTGACAGTTTGGACGGCAACTGGTAGACAAATACAAAATCAGTAATAAAAACGACGTAGGGTTTTTGGCACATGATCTATTGAATACATCGCTACAACGGTCTACTGATGATCAAAGCAGAATATAGATGAATAAATAAATGAGTAGATACGAACATAAGAACGGAAGAGGGAGGGAAGAATGAGAGACAGGGGACCAGTCTCTTCATTACAATTAGATCGTACTTTTGAAAGCCAAGTTGTCTTAACCAGTCGTTCATGAAGTCAGTGAGGGCCATACGTCTACACCCCAACTCGCACAAAATGTTCTGATTAATCGATTTGTATCAGAAACGAATTTGTGTTCGGTCTCAAATATTAACATAATCTGCATCAGCATGAAGATCGGAATTACCGTTCACAAGAATCTGAACTTGAGCATAATCTGGAGCGAGATTTAACACTGTGTTAGCAATGAACAACGCTGAAGAGAGGACATGGTAGTAAATAGTGATCAGCTGTTTCTCATTTTAAAACTATGCAAGCAGTTTTGATGTATATGTAATCATTTTGGAAACACACCAAGTAATGTGCTATGGATTCATGCCACAGACTCCATCGCTTGGAAGCGATGTTTAATGTACTGTAAAGATTCCCCCAGTCTGATCAATAACAAGAATGAGAACGACTTCGATAGGCAGCAAGAACAGTGACTGTGTCGTGCGTGCATGAACCCTGTTCTCATGTTGGCTCTCCCTCTTCACAGCATTGGTAACAAATGTGTTCCCGACTGTCTTCACTGTTCAGCTTTTCACCGGAAAACGACTACCGCGGATGATCACACGAACTTTTTTGCATCAGAGGCTGAGCGCCGATCTGAATCAAGGGTGCTTTGAAAACAAATTAATGATGGCAAGTGCTTTGAAAATCCAATGTATACCAGGCATTTCAAGGATTGATTTGGTATCATTCTGAAAAGAGTGTATCCACACTGAATTTTAAAGTAATGACACTGAATTTCTATTTAGCGTTTAAACTTTGAAGTTATTGAACAAGAACTTAATCGGGCTTAGTAAGTACCAAGCGTTTCATACGCTTGCTTTAGCGTTGACAAAATGTACTCACACAAAATGTGCTTAGGGTAAGCATCCAGCGTAGTGTAGCAGTTACAAACATGTACTCGCACAAAATGTGCATAGAGTAAGCATCCAGTGGTAGTGTCGCAGTTACAAACATGCACTCACACAAAATGTGTAGAAAGCAAGCATTCAGTGCAGTGTAGCACGGACAAACAATGTACTCACACACAAAAGTGTGTATGAATCAAGCATTCCGCTTACCGATGACGTGAACGATGAATAAGAATGTGATCACATCCCATGTGTACGGCGCATTTCACGCTCTGAGGGTTGCACACCGAGCAAAGACCACAATCGCACGGTTTGTGCCAACAAGCAGGATCATTGGCAGGATCGTTGAGCCAGAGAGTGTGACCAGTAAACGCCAAGCGTTAGAAAAAAAAAGTGAAGTAACACTGGTTTTTCGTGGTTGAAATTCTCCACGGGCAGCCTAGGCTGCTTAGGCTATGTATCCCAGGGAAGAAATCTTGTACCTTGGTTTCTGTTGAAGTGGTTGGTGAGCCGGTGTGTGTGTGTGTGTGTGTGTGTGTGTGTGTGTGCGCGCTTGCTTGCTTGCTTGCTTGCTTGCCTACGTGCGTGCGTGCGTGCGTGTGTGTGTGTGTGTGTGTGTGTGTGTGTGTGTGTGCGCGCGCGCGCGCGCGCGTATGCATGCTTGCTAAAATGTTTGCAGATACAGATATGAATAATTTATACAGGCTATACAACATAAAACGAGACTGATATGCGCCCCTGCGTCTTTTGAATACTTCTACTGAGTGAGTGAGAGAGAGAGAGAGAGACAGAGAGGTCCTGTCTTTTTATGAAAGGGTACATGTAAATAACAAAAACAAAAATTTGAATTACAAACTTAAGTCTGAATGCACAGTATATATATATATATATATATATATATATATATATAGAGAGAGAGAGAGAGAGAGAGAGAGAGAGAGAGAGAGAAAACGAATGGTAAATAAATGCCTGCGCATTGTTCGCGGGATACATCATCATTAACAAACTGGGCATTCATAGCAGCAAAATTAGAGTAGCCTCCCCGACCCCACCCCATCTCTTCCCTCTGTCCCCTTAGGAAAGAAAAGAAAAGGCAAGCCTGCACTGAAAGAAATGCACAGCCTAAGCTGTGTAACGTCTTTTTTTCAGCACAGAGAGAGGGAGAAAGTGAGATGTTATAAACGAATTAGTGAGTAGTTGTAAGCTCACTTATATTAGTAATAACCATGTGCAAACAAGTACACCGTTTGCAAATCACGTATTATTTACCAGTACGTTACTGCGCTCTTTTCGTCGTTGATTTTGTTACAGTTGTTGAAGCATCTGTTCTTGTATCACTGAAGAAGCGATAATGCCACCAAACTTGCGAACTAAACGCTTACCTTAGGGGGGCGTATAATAGCGAGATCCACACAGACAAGAGCTGAAAAGACGAACTGGCGACAAGTTTTCCGATCCGTTCTTTTCTCCACCCAGTTGACGCAGACGACAATAACTCCGCGCTGCGTCACTCAAGTCTTCCGAGTCGGTGAATGCAGCACCGCTTTTCAGGACTGGTCACACAGAACGTCTTCTCTGACAATTCCGGCGGACCAGACGGTTCAATTCTTCTGCTAGAAGGCTCAGTTTGTGCGTGAAAATGCTTTATGGTTAGAGCTTTCACTTTTCTGGGTTTAGAAATGGGGGGGGGGGGGTGTCAACGACGGAGAGGACGGGAGCGGGAAGCCAAGCGAAATGGTGCGTGTGTGTGTGTGTGTGAGAGAGAGAGAGAGAGAGAGAGAGTGTGTGTGTGTGTGTGTGTGTGTGTGAAGGAGAGAGACAGACAGCGATTTTGTATGTTCTGACACTTCCATTTGGTCAGTTACTCTGTCCATTTTACAGCTTTCAGTCTCTTGTTTCGATTTTCTTTTCTTTTCTTTTTTTTTTCTTTCTTTCTTTTTTTTTTTTTATTCTCGTTTGTTTCCTTTACTCTTTGCTACGTAATTTCAAAGGCTAAAGAAAAATCAAACTCTGTGTTCAGGCGTTATTGTGTTTGTACATTGATGTCGACAGGTGGGGGCCATGGTTTGCAAACGACCGACACACAGTGTGTGCAAAGCGGGATTTAAGCTTATTTATTCCGGGTGGTGTTGCGATGCATTCAGGGACCACCCCTCCCCTCTTTGAAACCCTCACGTCCCCGCTTCCTCCCCTCCCCTCCCCACCCTCACCCCGGCCCTTCTCTGTTCTCTGTCCCTATTCAGTTTGTCCACCGGGTGGAAATTCTTGAAAATTAAACAAAACCGTTTTTTTTTGTTGTTTTTTTTTTTGTTTTTTTTTTAGGGGGGGGGGGGGGGGGGGGGTGCGACTCTCTCTCTCTCTCTCTCTCTCTCTCTCTCTCTCTCTCTCTCTCTCTCTCTTTCTATTCCTCCTGCTCCCCCTCCCATTATCCCCCTTTTCTCACTCTCTCCAACCCATTCTTCACCAAGCTTTTTATCAACTACATCACAGGAGCTGCTCGACGATTTTGTTTATAGTCGCTCATACTGTGATCTGTGGTAAAGAAAGAGAAAGATAATCATCTTCATCGTAGTCATCCTCATCGATCAGCGTGAAAAGGAGGAGAGAGAGAGAGAGAGAGAGAGAGAGAGAGGAGAGAGAGAGAGAGAGAGAGAGAGAGAGAGAGAGAGACGGAAGGGGAGAGGGGGGTAGAGCAGGAGAGGAGGGTACACAGAAAGATGATTTGGAATGAGAAATGTTGATCCATACTGATTTTTTTTTTTTATCCGTGGGGTCATAATAGAGAAGAGGGGAGTTGTCATTGACTGACTTGCTGTTATGCCCAGAGTAAAGGGACGGTGAAGAGGCCGAGAGTGGGTGATCTCACATATATATCCGCCATTCAGGGGTGCGGCGGAGAGGGGGTTGTGTAATGGCACTTTCTTCTGAGCTCAAATGTAGACCACCGGATACTTGTCACAGTTCCTCACGTTGTCATGGGGCGCCGAAGAGTTTGCTTGTATGGGAGCTGTCCGTCTGTCTGTCGATGAGTATGAGGCTGTGTGTGAGTGTGTGTGTGTGTGTGTGTGTGTGTGTGTGTGTGTGTGTGATGTCGACTAAAGATAGTAATGATAATGGTGACAAAAAAATTATGATAATAGTAATGATAATACAAGAACAACAGATAAGATTATATAGCTCAATTCCTGTAAATGAAACCTAGTCTCCAGGGGAAAAATACAACAGTTAATGAACAAAAATGATTTAGGGAAGAAAAAAAAAAGGGGGGGGGGGGGGGGGGGGGGGGGGAGGGGAGAGGAGAAAGAAAAGAAACGGGGACACTGCGTCGCAGACAGAAAGGATAATTTTGCGCGCGCGCATACACACAAGCAGGCACAGGTTTCCAACCCCATCCTTCCGCAACTCTCCCCCCCCCCCCCCCACCCCCCCCCCCCCCCCCCCCTCTCTCTCTCTCTCTCTCTCTCTCTCTCTCATAGTAAACCTGAAAGCTTTTTTCTTTCCAGTCAGTTTTGTGAATAGGCGCACACCCCCCCCCCCCCCAACGCCCCCATCTGAGTTTTAATGTACACTCCTCATCCGATCCCCCCATCCTTCACTCTTCCCCCCCCCCGTTTTCTCCCCCCCTGTTCCCCCCCCCCCCCCCCCCCCCCCCTTGACCCGAAACGTTGGGCAGACTGGTCAACCCCCCCCCCCCCGAACGTTGAGTGAACTAATGTCTCAGACTCTCAACTCTCTCTCGTCTCTCTGGTTCATAGTAAACCTGAAAGCGTTTTTTCTTTCCAGTCAGTTTGTGAATAGGCGCACACCAGGAAAATATTCCAACGCACCATCTGAGTTTTAGATGTCAACTCCTCATCCGACTGGTTCCCTCCATCCTGAACGTTCTCCCAGACTGGTTCCCCCGTTTTCTCTTTGCCTGTTCACCACATCATTTTCTTTGTCTGGTACTAGTACCTTGATTAAGGGCCCATGAGTCGAAACGTTGGGCAGACTGGTTCAACTAGTGTTGAAGTGTCGAACGTTGAGTGAACTAATGTCGAATGTTGAGCAGACTGGTTCAACTAGTGTCGAACGTTAGGCAGACTGGTTCAGCTAGTGTCGAACGTTGGGCAGACTGGTTCAACTAGTATCGAACGTTAGGCAGACTGGTTCAGCTAGTGTCGAACGTTGGGCAGACTGGTTCAGCTAGTGTCGAACGTTGGACAGACTGGTTCAGCTAGTGTCGAACGTTGGGCAGACTGGTTCAACTGGTGTCGAACTTTGGGCAGACTGGTTCAATTAATATTGAACGTTGAGCAGACTGGTTCAACTAGTGTTGAACGTTGGGCAGACTGGTTCAATTAATATTGAACGTTGGGCAGACTGGTTCAGCTAGTGTCGAACGTTGGGCAGACTGGTTCAACTAGTGTTGAACGTTGAGCAGACTGGTTCAACTAGTATTGAACGTTGGGCAGACTGACTGGTTCAGCTAGTGTCGAACGTTGGGCAGCAGACTGGTTCAACTAGTATTGAACGTTGGGCAGACTGGTTCAACTGGTGTCGAACTTTGGGCAGACTGGTTCAACTAGTATTGAACGTTGGGCAGACTGGTTCAACTAGTATTGAACGTTGGGCAGACTGGTTCAACTAGTATCGTTCAACTGGTTCGAAAACGTTGGGCAGACTGGTTCTACTGGTGTCGAACGTTAGGCAGACTGGTTTTACTGGTATCGAACTTTGGGCAGACTGGTTCAACTAGTGTTGAACGTTGGGCAGAGTGGTTCAACTGGTATCGAACGTTGGGCAGACTGGTTCAACTGGTTTGTGTGAACGTTGGGGCAGACTGGTTCAACTGGTGTCGAACGTTGGGCAGACTGGTTCAACTAGTGTGTGAACGTTGGGCAGACTGGTTCAACTGGTGTTGAACGTTGGGCAGACTGGTTCAACTAGTATTGAACGTTGGGCAGACTGGTTCAACTAGTCGAACGTTGGGGGAGACTGGTTCAACTAGCATTGAAAGTTGGGGCAGACTGGTTCAACTAGCATTGAAGTTGGGCAGACTGGTTCAACTGGTGTCGAACTTTGGGCAGACTGGGTTCAACTAGTATTGAACGTTGGGCAGACTGGTTCAACTGGTGTCGAACTTTGGGCAGACAGGTTCTACTAGTGTCGAACGTTGGGCAGACTGGTCCAACTGGTGTCGAACTTTGGGCAGACAGGTTCTACTAGTGTCGAACGTTGGGCAGACTGGTTCAACTAGTATTGAACGTTGGGCAGACTGGTTCAACTGGTGTCGAACTTTGGGGAGACTGGTTCAACTAGCATTGAACGTTGGGCAGACTGGTTCTACTGGTGTCGAACGTTAGGCAGACTGGTTCTACTAGTGTCGAACGTTAGGCAGACTGGTTTTACTGGTATCGAACTTTGGGCAGACTGGTTCAACTAGTGTTGAACGTTGGGCAGCAGAGTGGTTCAACTGGTATCGAACGTTGGGCAGACTGGTTCAACTGGTGTCGAACGTTGGGGCAGACTGGTTCAACTAGTGTTGAACGTTGGGCAGACTGGTTCAACTGGTGTTGAACGTTGGGCAGACTGGTTCAACTAGTATTGAACGTTGGGCAGACTGGTTCAACTGGTGTCGAACTTTGGGGAGACTGGTTCAACTAGCATTGAAAGTTGGGCAGACTGGTTCAACTAGCATTGAAAGTTGGGCAGACTGGTTCAACTGGTGTCGAACTTTGGGCAGACTGGTTCAACTAGTATTGAACGTTGGGCAGACTGGTTCAACTGGTGTCGAACTTTGGGCAGACAGGTTCTACTAGTGTCGAACGTTGGGCAGACTGGTCCAACTGGTGTCGAACTTTGGGCAGACAGGTCCAACTGGTGTCGAACTTTGGGCAGACAGGGTTCTACTAGTGTCGAACGTTGGGCAGACTGGTTCAACTGGTATTGAACGTTGGGCAGACTGGTTCAACTGGTGTCGAACTTTGGGGAGACTGGTTCAACTAGCATTGAACGTTGGGCAGACTGGTTCTACTAGTGTGTCGAACGTTAGGCAGACTGGTTTTTACTGGTATCGAACTTTGGGCAGACTGGTTCAACTAGTGTTGAACGTTGGGCAGAGTGGTTCAACTGGTATCGAACGTTGGGCAGACTGGTTCAACTGGTGTCGAACGTTGGGCAGACTGGTTCAACTAGTGTTGAACGTTGGGCAGACTGGTTCAACTGGTGTTGAACGTTTGGGCAGACTGGTTCAACTAGTATTGAACGTTGGGCAGACTGGTTCAACTGGTGTCGAACTTTGGGGAGACTGGTTCAACTAGCATTGAAAGTTGGGCAGACTGGTTCAACTAGCATTGAAAGTTGGGCAGACTGGTTCAACTGGTGTCGAACTTTGGGCAGACTGGTTCAACTAGTATTGAACGTTGGGCAGACTGGTTCAACTGGTGTCGAACTTTGGGCAGACAGGTTCTACTAGTGTCGAACGTTGGGCAGACTGGTCCAACTGGTGTCGAACTTTGGGCAGACAGGTTCTACTAGTGTCGAACGTTGGGCAGACTGATTCAACTAGTATTGAACGTTGGGGCAGACTGGTTCAACTGGTGTCGAACTTTGGGGAGACTGGTTCAACTAGCATTGAACGGTGGGCAGACTGATTCAGCTAGTGTCGAAGTTTGGGCAGACTGGTTCTACTAGTGTCGAACGTTGGGCAGACTGGTTCAGCTAGTGTCGAAGTTTGGGCAGACTGGTTCTACTAGTGTCGAACGTTATCTACTAGTGTCGAACGTTAGGCAGACTGTTTCAACTGGTGTCGAACTTTGGGCAGACTGGTCCAACTGGTGTCGAACTTTGGGCAGACAGGTTCTACTAGTGTCGAACGTTGGGCAGACTGGTTCAGCTAGTGTCGAAGTTTGGGCAGACTGGTTCTACTAGTGTCGAACGTTATCTACTAGTGTCGAACGTTAGGCAGACTGGTCCAACTGGTGTCGAACTTTGGGCAGACTGGTTCAACTAGTATTGAACGTTGGGCAGACTGGTTCAACTGGTGTCGAACTTTGGGCAGACTGGTTCAACTAGTATTGAAAGTTGGGCAGACTGGTCCAACTGGTGTCGAACTTTGGGCAGACTGGTTCAACTAGTATTGAACGTTGGGCAGACTGGTTCAACTGGTGTTTAACGTGGGGGCAGACTGGTTCAACTAGTATTGAACGTTGGACAGACTGGTTCAACTGGTGTTTAACGTTGGGCAGACTGGTTCAACTAGTATTGAACGTTGGGCAGACTGGACCAACTGGTGTCGAACTTTGGGCAGACTGGCTCAGCTAGCGGCGAACATTGGACAGATTGGTTCAACTGGTTCACAAGTGACCTCTCTTGCAAGAAGATTACAAGTTATCAGTTCTCTAAATATGCATGTGTGGAATGACCCCCGCTTTGATTAACTTTTAGGCAACAGTATGTTTAAGAAAAATGCTTCATATATATTAAAAGAAAAAAATCTGTGACGAAAAAAAAAAAAAAATGGAATGGAAGGAGGTGATGTGGATATCTGAGGGAGGTGGGGGGGGGGGGGGGGGGGGGGGGGTTAGAACCTCCTCTGGATCCGCCCCTGACTCACAAAACAGCGTTGCCGGAATAAACTGTCCACGTTGCCGCATTCTTTAGAAAAAATGCATTCGTCCAGGGTGAGTTTTGAAGCTGTTTCGAACTCCTTCTGAGACAAGAGTACGCTGTAGGAACTGGTTTTAATTGGCTATTTATGGCGCAGGCATCGTCGGTGGTGACGATTAGCGGAATGATCTTCGTGTGACCATGCTTTGATTGAAGATCAGTCTGCTGGACGTTGGTCCTTGACGATTTATTTTGTGCATCAGTGTAGCGTGTAATGCGCAGCTCGTTCCAACTTGGCGTTATACTTGGGCGTTTCATGATGTGGCGTGGCTTATTACTGAACAGCTTCCAAAGAGCATATTCAGCAAAAGACTGTCGTTTGACATGAGTCGTAGGAGTGTCTGTCTGTCCGTGTGTTTAAACAGGAGCATGTTAGCTCTAAAAGGGGGATTACTCAATGGAACGAATTTTTTCTCTTCGGTGAAAGCAAGCAATTTCAACTGGGCAAAGTTATTTCCTCGCGAAAACAGTTGATTCCGAGATAAGTACCTGTCTTCAAGTGATTAAATTGCTGCAGAAAACAGTCAGGTACCTGTTGTTTTTTACTGGAAAAATATTTATCCCAGAATTATTAGCTGTTGTCACGTGAAACTAAGTTTTCTATTGAGCTGCTTTACCGGGAAACACAGGTTAATTTCTCGGAGGAATAAGCAGTCTTCACAGGGATATAGTTCCCTCACCTTCCCCTGAGATACGTCAGCGTAATCCCCCACCCCCACACCTCCCCCTTCGAGATGATACTCTTTCGAAGCTATGCTTTCTGTGTGTTGCCAAGGAGCTACGATGTTATTCCGAATAATGATAAACGTCTCTTCATGATGTTCATAATCTGTCTTGCCTGACATGCATAAGAACGGATTCTGAAGCCGCTTCAGTCATTTCCTGCGAGCTCTTCTTTCACGACGTGCGAGGGTCGAACTGGGAAACTTGTTTTGTAGGAGTTGACGTGAAGAGCCATTGAGCGTTCCCGCTGGGCGGAGAACACGTGATTTAATTCTCGCGTGAACACGAAATAGTAGACGAGAACTTCCCCTTGCCAAACATGGCGAAAGCTTCGTTTCTGATCAATTTATTTACTGGGCCACTTGATCCGTAGGAAAGATGTCGAGATATTGATTTTGTTCTGGACCACTTGATCCGTGAGATGAAACAGGAATAAAAAGATAGAGCAAAAAAAGAAAAAAAGAAAAAAAAAAAAAGAAGAAAAAAAAAGAAACAACGCGCGCGCGCGCGCGCGCCGCGCGCGCGCACACACACACACACACACACACACACACACACACCACGGGCAATCAGATTTCAGGGACGTTCAACTCTAGTCGGGTTGCTGGCGGAGACAGAGCGTGACTGCTTGAGTCTGCTGCTTTGTCAGGAGTGAATGTGACATGTCTAAACACAGATGAATTGCGGTTTTACTATTTACCAGTCGCAACAAAGTTCACAGATATTAGCCAAATCACGCAGCCCGACACATTAACGTAAATGAATGTGTGAGAGAGAGAGAGAGAGAGAGAGAGAGAGAGAGAGAGAGAGAGAGAGAGAGAAGAAAAAACAGACACAGTGTTTAAACAGTTTAACCCTGATTCTACTTCGTTCCGTTTAAAATTCCAGCTGTCTTCAACACAAACAAGAAAAATGCTCTGTTTAAGAGTCAGAACTCAGACCGAACATCTTTTCGAAGTATATGCCACCAGTGTCTGTTTCCATTATACCGTGACCTTCAGTGACTGGTTGTCGAAATGGGGGGGTATTTGAACGCTCTGTTCTCTATGCTTAAAGGTAAATGACTGGTTG
>JADBJO010000159.1:663037-665537 GCA_016801955.1 Conus betulinus
ATGTGCGAGTGTGTGTGTGTGTGTGTGTGTGTGAAGACCTTTTTTTTGAAGTCACCCCCACCGTCTACCAGAAATAGAGTTCACACCCTGATGGGTCATTAGCATATCTAATGTTACCTGTCACCCATTTGATCCCTCTTTTGAAAAGCAATTGGTAGTCTGTTGCTTAGCTTGACCATTATAGGTTTGTTGAAAAGAATCTGAGTGTGTGTGTGTGTATGTGTGTGTGTGTGTGTGTGTGTGTGTGTGTATGCATGCATGCATGTGGTGTGTGTGTGTGTATGTGTGTGCATGTGTAAGAGAGAGAGAGAGAGAGATCTGAAAAATGTATTGTGTGTGAAGTTGTACGTGTGTGGGCCTGTTTATGTTTGTGCCTATGCATGTCAGAGTGTCTAGATAGTGCATATATAAAAGTGTGATCATTCATGTATATGAGCCCACACATACTTATTTGTGTACATGTGTATATGGCATTCACTCATGTGCATATGCATTCACCAATGTGTCCTTTAGTATAGGCATACAGCTATTGTGTGTGCTGAAGTGAAATGTAATCAGTGTGTGTGTGTGTGTGGGGGGGTGATGTGGGGGGGGGGGGGGGGGGGGCACGTGTCCTCTCAAATTGTTTGTCTTGCATGACATATTCCATGGTAAGATGGCTGCTGGTGTATGGACGTCTTACCACAGAGTAATACAGTAGTCTCATGGTAGTTGTTGTTGTTGTTGTTGTCGTACCCTGGCTAAAAGATTCCAGGGATGATCCTAACAGCCGAAGCACTTGAACACTATGGTACAAATGCATTAGCTAGGGATTGCCATGCGGGCAGCCACACTCCGACTTCGAGGGATTTTGGAGACAGATAATGAATGTTATGCTATGAGCTTGTCACCACTGAAGACAATCCCGGCATAACTATGCAGAGCATAACAACATTTTGATGTAGCCTTGGTGTTCTAGCCTATGTCAGTTGGTCTGACACAGCCTGAAGCCAATGCATGTCTCATGGTAAAAACCTCCAGTCTCTAAAAAGGGAATATTCAGTTGGAAGTGAAGTTAGTAGAAAGGAAAAAAAAAAAAAAAAAACATCTAGAAATATCCGCTTTTACATGGAAGGAGTATTCATTGAAAGGAAAATTAACAAAGAGTTTGTGAAGAATTTTGACTCTTTAGAGGGAAGCAGCAGCCTTTCTTGGGAGGTAGATGAATTTTTAAAAAAAAAAAAAGAGAGGAAGTATTTATTTTGTTACAAACTTAGTATAAGACAAAGAGAAGAAAAATGTCCCCAGAAAAAATGGTTAAAGTTATAAATTAAGTATGGAGAAAGAACAAAAATGTTGGGGAAAAGAAAACAAATGACATGAAAATAAAAAAACAGTTTGAAGAAAAAACTGGCTGTAGAAAAAAAAAAGTAGTCATTATGTGAAGATAAAGTTAAAAGAGAAGAAGAAAGAAAAAAGTCAGACAAAAAAAATCAACTCTTTAAAGAAAGGGAATTGTTATTGTAAGGTAATTTAAGTGTAGACAAAGAAAATAAATGTTCCAGCCAAAAGGAAGGAATGAGTACATTAAGAGATAAATTCAGTATTGATGAAGGAAAATAAGATGTTTTAGATAACTGTTTATTGACTATGAGAAAAAAGACATTCAAGGAAAATCAGCTCTTTGCGCCTGTATTGGCAGAAAAAATTAAGAAAAGACAAAGGTGGAAGAATGTTCTTTAAAAAATATTTAACTCTCTAAGGTAGAGTGTCTTTGTGAAGAGGCGTATGCACAAAGAGAAGAAATGTATATTAACAAGACGGACTCTTTAAATTAACAGAATCTTGTGAGGTAAAATAGAGTATATATATATATATATATATATATATATATATTTCTTTGGATATATATATATATAATATATATGAAAACAAAATGTTCTGGAAAAGAAACCCTGTAAAAGGGGGAAGTTATAATGGCAGGTTAATCAAATATAGACAGAATGAAGTTCCAGGGAAAAATCTCTTTTGGGAAGGAAATCTTTATTGTGAGGGAAAGTGAAAGATAACAAAGATGCCTGAAAAGAATTTTAGTCTTTTAAGGGACCAAGTCTGTATATGGAGAAATAAATTAAGTACTGACAGACACACAGAAAGGGGTTCCCAGTCTGTCAGCCCATGAAAGGATGGAGGCTTTTATTGGGAGATGAATTAAGTCTCAGCAAAAGACTAAAACAAAAAAAAACCCAGTTCCAGTCGATTCTTCGTGAGGAGGAAGTGTTACTTCAGAGGCTCTGTACTGGGAGATTTTCACTGCGCAAGGTAGGAGGAACATGTTGCACAACTTGCACTGGGTGGTGACTCAGCTGTCGTTAAATAGGTGTAGCATGATGTTTATCATGACGTGACCAGGAGGCTGTGTGTTGGTCAGCATCCTGGTCTTTCAGGGTGGGAGGTCATGGGTTCAATTCCCATCGGAGCCATTTATTTTGGGGATTGTTTGGTCCCTGCTGGCTCCACC
>JADBJO010000159.1:670537-765537 GCA_016801955.1 Conus betulinus
TGTTTCTCTGTTTATCGCTGCCTGTGTCTTTCTGTTTCTGTCTGTCCTTATCCTCTCCTCTCCTCTCTCGCTGTCTCTCTGTCTCTGTCTCTCTCTCTCTCACTTACACACTGTCTGTGTCTCTCTCACTCACTCTCACACAGTCTCTCTCTCTCTCTCTCTCTCTCTCTCTCTCTCTCTCTCTCTCTCTCTCTCTCTCTCTCTCCCCCCCTCCCTGTCTCTCTCTCCTCTCTCTTGTCATTCTCTCTCTCTCTTTCTCTGTCTCTCTCTTACTCTTCACTCACTCACACACAGTCTCTCTGTCATTCTCTTTCTCTCTCTCTCTCGCAGTCCTCTCTCTCTCTCTCTCTCTCTGTATTTCAGTGTCCATCCATGTTCTCTCTCTCTCTCTCTCTCTCTCTCTCTCTCTGTCCACGCACCTGTTTGTCCACCTGTCTTTGCCAACCCACACACTCCTCTGTCTTCCTCCTCTCCCCCCCCCTCCTCCTTTCCTCCCCTTCCCTCATGCCGACTGTGATTCTGTCACCAGGCTACGCAGGTCCTCGTTACGATGCTGAGGGGCGTGTCATCCACTACAGCATTCTGGGAACGTTCGAAGATTTCCGTCGTGAGGCCATCAAAAGAGGGGACCTGCTGGTGAGAGTTTTGACCAGTATTTCACTGAGTCTGCCCAGAACAAGAACAAACTAGTTACAGGACAAAACATGACGCGTTTCGACCTTGCAGGTCTTCTTAAGGCAATGTTCAGGACAATGAAGAATGAAGAACAAGCAGTGGCTTATCTTCTCATATTCAGTGTGAGATGGAAGGGGGGGGGGGGGTAGGTAGGTAGAGAGGAAGGGGATTGCTGTTTCTTCTTCCAGCGCTCTTGATCTGTAGCATTACTGTGGTGCTACTCAATCGTTGATTTTGTTTGACTCATGAATAACAATGACATGAACATACCAAGCCCTTGTACCCCCCCCACACCAGCCCTGCCCCCCCTCCCCTCACTTCCCTCCAACCAATACTCATTTGCCCCCATCCAGTCCCCCATGTGGATACCAGGAGGTCTTTCGATACAGATTGTATCTCCACTGCCTGGAAATCAGAAATATTCTTTACGCACATTTTCAAACTCATAGGATCACTGATTTCTTTAATCTCTTTATCAAGTACTATAGAAACTTCAGAAACACTCAAAAGTTTTAAACTGAACTTGATAAACATAGGGAAGAACACTACTTCCAAACAAAAGTTTTGCATACCGTTTCGTAACAAAGTTTTGCATTGTACGAGAAGTCTGCCAGTTCATGCTGGCATGTGCCCTCTGGCGAAGGTATTGTTTTTTATGAAAGGAAAAATATAAGACTGACAGAGCAGGCAGAAGGCTGTTCAATGTACATGCCCTATTTTGATGCAATATGATATGATGGCTACTGACCCACACCAATCCTTTTTGTCTGTCATGTTTTCCAGGATATCCCAACACCTCGTATCGATGATGGCGACTCGGAACAGCTGACTGTGAAGTACGAGAAAAAGAGGAAAAGACTGGCAGAGGGAGGGAAAAGGAAATCAGAGGATGACAACGCCCTGCGAAACTGGCAGCTGAAGATGATCGAGAGAAAGAGGCAGCAGGGTTATATTTCTAGTAGGGCTCTTTTTTTTCCCCTCTGTCTATGTGTGTGTTTTTGTGTATAAATACATGCATGCAAAGTAGTAAAAATTGAGGTCAATTATAGTTTTTTTTAAACAAATGAAGTCTATAGTAATAACATCTTTTATTTTTCATACACTAATATATTTTGAATTAAAAAGAATGAACACTTATTGGGATCTGACACTCACATTTAATCTTTTTTTCCCACTCTGTCAGTGGAGGAGAATATTGTTTTCTATACTTAGATAACTCCCCAACTTTAAGGAGAGGGACTGCTGGCCACAGGATAATCGGAGAAAGCAAAAACAATGTTCAGAAGTGGATGCAAACCCTGCGCTTTTGTGCCATTCCCTGCACTGAAGAATGCTGCATCGCTTGTGTGACACGATTGGAAAAATACACAGCAAAAACAGAATATCTAGGCGGCCAAACGAAGGAATAAACAAGTAATAAAACAAACATGAAATGCTTTGACCAATTGGGTCTTCTTCATGCAAAGCAAGTAATATTTAAAACAATGGAAAGAAAGGATGAAACAAACAGTTACTTATCTCTTTGATCTGGGTACACAATTTGGATCGTGGGTGAACAGCTGGAAACATAAACAATAAGATTTGTGATAGTTTGTTTCTGTGTGGTTATTTATTTAGAATAAACTAATATGCACCATAGCAAGTTATCCTGTTGATGCGATGTATATTTCTTGATCAAGTACAAGAACAAAACTTTATTCATGATCTCGTAAGTTTGTTCACCTCCCATTCGTGGTCACTGTAGGCAAGTGGTCTCGAAAGCAGGAAGCAGATTAATTTGTCACATCACACACACACACACACACACACACACACACACACATACACACACACACACACACACACACACACACACACACACACACACACACACACACACACTCATATGCACTCGCACACATGAACACAAATGCACACTCACGCACACTAAAATGGGCTGAAGTGTTTGCCTCACATATGTTTTTCCCGGCTGGCATGTTTGCATCCAAAATGTCTGCATTGATGTTTGACACATTGTCTGAAAGGAGGATGAACTGCAGTCTGAGCAGCACCGCAGCTTGTTGAGAAATCATGCCTGTGAGGCAGCAGTCTGGCTTAGATGACGAAGACTTTGGCCATTTTCTTTACAGCAGAACACACAACCTTTCACCTTTGCTCTGATTGGGCGATCACCTTTGCAGTTCCTGTGTGTCCTCTGAGATGTTGAACATATTCAACACCCCAAAATAAATGAGACTTTTGCTCTTGCGCTGTCTTGTCTTTAGCAAAGAAAAGCACTTGATTTAGAAGCTTGCGTGTGGAGACTAAGACATAAGCAGAATATTCTTTTCCATTTTCTTGTTTATCGATGATGATGGTGATGGCTGAAATTTTTTTAAATTGCCCATAGTACTACTGCAGAGAGTTCTAACCTGGATTTGAACCAAACTGACAGCTATAGGAAGACATAGAAAGATCATTGTCTGTATTATCCTGGATTGATAGTGATTATATTGATTGGCAGTTGATATTTGTCCACAGATCTGCTGCAGAAAGCACCAGAGGACCTGGTGATGAACCAGGCTGACGGCTACAGAAAGACGCAGGAAGATCGCTACCTCATCGACCGCACCATCCCCTTGTGGACTATGGCAAAGGATGTGAGTAGACCTGCCTGTTGCTGATTCTAGGTGTCGTTGTTTTCAGGATGAACATAATCATTTTGCAGATTTTAGTTTCAAAGTGAGATGGCAGCAGGCGGAAACTGAAACAAATTTTAAAAGGAAATTATGGTAACTCTGCAAGATAACAGGGACAAACAAATCACAAGATACAACACCACGTGTTTCGACCTTTTAAATCTTCTTCAGGCGAGATGAACAACTTTTAGTACAATGAAAAAGAATGAGCAATCACTTATCTCCTCAGATTTGACGCAAGATGGGTCTTGCTTTCATTCAATGCCCTTCTTGCATCAAATTTCTAGATTTTAGTTACACCATAAGACCATGTGTTTCTGACGGGGGAGGGGGAGGAGGGGGTTCTTTTCTTTGTTTTTTTTTTAGCTCCACATCTATATTATTCTACAGGGAGTTAGCACTTTCAAATTTCTGTAAGGCACCAACCAGGAGGAGACCTGCACTGCTGTCGGATCATTTGCTATCTATAAGTAAAACAAATGCAGTGTCACCTACTGATGGCCAATGAACCAGAGTGACATCCCTTTCTGGCTGGAAGATGGTACCAGTGTGCCTGCCACCATTCAAGTTAGGCTGGCAGGATGGTTGCCTTCAACATGGCAAGACAGAAATGTTTTTCTCTGCTGGGAGATATACGCTCAGTCTGAAAGAAAGATCAATTTCAATGGAAATTTGGTGTCTCTGGGAGGCTTTCCACAATGTTTAAATGTAAATCATCTTACTTGAAAAAGCTACTGATGAAGATTTTACATATGCTTCTTCCTTTATCACTTTCTGTCTGTCCACAGAAAATTTGCATCTGTTTCTTTCTTCATGAGTTTTTCTCTATTATCAGAGATTCCTGTCTTTCCACCTGCAGAAATTTCAGATCAGTATTTACCTTTTTATATGTAGCATAAGATAAACCATGGAGATTTTATGTGTCTAAATCATCTTTATCCTTTTTTTCTATCCCAAGAAATGTCGACCTATTGCTTTCTTCTTCATTCTGTAGTTATCTCCATGGATTTTAAGTCTGTGTCATCTTTTGATACTTTCTTTGTCAGTTGCTTACTAAGATTTTGTCATCCTTTATCATTTTCTCTGTTGGCATCATTGATATTTGTATTTGTGTCTTTATCACATTCAGTTTATTCTAAAGATTTTAAGTCTGTGTCTCTATCGCTTTCTGAATTTACAGTGTTTTAAGTGTTTATCGCTCTTTCATTGTACGGTACCTTCAGAGGTTTCAGGTCAGTGTCTTCATCACTGTACTAACTGTTTACAAATGTGATGTCACATTGAAAGAGAGGGGGGGAGAAAGAGAGAGAGAGAGAGTGTGTGTGTGTGTATGTGTGTGTGCGTGTGTATGTGTGTGAGTGTGTGTGTGTGTGTGTGTGTGTGTGTGTGAAAGAGAGAGTGGAAGACAATTTTTTGTGTGAAAAGAGTCACCTTCATCTCCCCTGGTTACCATTGTCTTGCAGACCGTGTGGGCAGTGAGTTCTGGAAGCAGCAGGAGCGGTTTGGAGATGAACTGACCGGAGTCCAGTGAGTCTTGTTGTCATAGAAACATCATGTAGTGTGTGGTGTGTGTGTGTGTGTGTGTGTGTGTGTGTGTGAATGACTGTAGGGAAACTCTTCTGATATAAAAATATGTGTTGTTTGTGTGTATGTGTGTGTGTGTGTGTGTTGTGTGTGTGCTGGTGTGAGTGTGTGTGTGTGTATGTGAATGAATGAATGCAGGGGAAAACTCTTCTCCTATCAGAGTTTGTCTGTCAAAATAACTGGAACTGCTGTTTCTAGCCCTTGTCAATGAGGTATTTACCTTTGAGCTATGTGGAACAAGGATCTTGCTAGTGAAGCCATTTTCTTCCCCTTTGTAAATGTAAACAACATGTTCAGCAAAAGTTGGCTTCAAAGTGAACTGACTGCAGGCCGTGACGAAGTGGTTAGCATCACGGACTCCCACCTGGGAGGTCACGGGTTTGATTCCCATCAGAGCCATGTGGGATTGTTCTGCCCTGACTGGCTCCTGCCCAGAGCTGAGAGTTTGCCGCGGGCTCAGTTGGGAAGACTGGGACCACACAGTTCAGCTTCATCCACTTGATGGATGCATCCCTGAGAGTGTTGCTCAGATTTCCTGACCAACACTGCAGGTGTCTGTATCTCTTGGGCCTGGTTGACGCCGGGATATATTATGAAATGAAGCGTAGAGTACAGCCCTGTCATGCAGTCACAGACCGAAGTGGAAATCCATAGCATTATCTTTATCATCCTCATTCTCATTGATCAGCATTAAAAAAAAATGTCTCAAATTCTGTGGCCCTTCATGCCCTGCTCTCATGGTGACTTCAGTTTCAATGTCCTCTCCATGTCTGTGGTCTTGGTTTGGTTCCATTGGGGTCACCGGTATCGATGAGTCCATGGGGGCTGTCATTGGACGGATGATGTGGTGGTGCCCTTCGGAGGGAGAGCTTACTCGCACTGGCTCCACGACAAAGCAATTATTTTCGTCAGTAGGGGAGCTTAGTAGGTGGCATCCTGCATATGTTGGATCAGAACAGGCACCACTGAACACCACCGAAGTGACTCGGCAGCAGTGCAGTGTCTCCTCTGGTGGGGTGCCTCTTGACAACTTGACATTGACTGCTCCCTGTGGATTGCCAGTGCTGGGGCTGTGGCAGGGCCAATTGGGCTGTGGCTGTGGACAGAGTGTCGGAATGAGCAGCATGGATGCAATGCACTGAGGTGGTGCAGAGGCTGGGACAGCAAAAAAAAAAAAAAAAAATTTTGAAAGGAATTTAAAAACAGATCCACCAGATAATGGAGACAAACAAATTACAAGACAAAAACACAATGTGTTTCGACCTCGTAGGTCTCGTTTTCATTGTCCTGAATGTTGTTTATCTTGCCTGAAGAAGACCTAAGAGATCGAAATGTGGTGTGTTTTGTCTTTAATTTGTTTGTCCCTGTTTATCTGGTGGATTTTCTTTAATTTCCTTTTATGATTTGTTCAACCAAAGTTAAAATGTTGAGAGCTTTCTTTTTCTAATTCTGAATTCAGCTGATTGTCATGGTAATGTTAGCCATAGATGTACCCTTCTTTTTTTTTTTCTTTGTGCAGCATGACTTTGAGCCAGACGGAGCGTGGCTACCCTCCACCTGTGGAGCATGTTGGAGTGTCTAACTGTGTGCGTGATGAGAAAGGTGAGAGCAGAAGTGGGTTTTTTTTGTTTAGTTGGTTGGTGGGGTTTTCTTTGTGTGTGTGTGTGTGTGTGTGTGTGTGTGTGAAGTCAAGTCAAGAACACTTTATTATCTCCAAAGAGAAATGAAGAGTGGCCATAAAAGCATGTCGATGGATCTGTATTTAACAAATCACAAATCACACCCACCCATCCACCCACCCACCTGCTCACACATGCAGAATTTTACACACACACTCAAATATGATATACAAACAAGCTTTCTGAACCGGATCTCATTGAAAGTTCAGTTTTGTGATGTATGTGTGTGTGTGTGTGTGTGTGTGTGTGTGTGTGTGTGTGTGTGTGTGTGTGTGTGTGTGTGTGTGCCTCCAGCTTTCATGCTCCCTTTCTCATTTTTGACATTATTTAGCTTTGGTTATGAAAAACTCAGTTTGTAAGAAATATCCCCCCCCCCACCCCCCCCCCCCCCCCCAAAAATAACAGCAACTTGTTCTGGATCTTTTTTTCTATGTAAAGTAAAAAAATATAAAAAAAAAAAAAGAGAGAGAGGGGAGAAAAAAGGAGTTAGTGCTCAAATCTTACTACTGGCTGTACTGAAAGGCAAAAAACAATAAATAAATCAAATGAAATAAAAAGAAAGAAAACAAAAAGAGAGAGTGACAACTTTAACTTTACACACACACACACAGAGAATGTATACACACAAACAGAGAATGCACACACACACACACACACACACACACACACACACACACACACACACACACACACTCATCTCTGTAAATTCACAACAGTTTATATTCATGGATTTATGGCCTGCATGTCAAACAAGGAAGCAGTTCTTAGTATGTCAGTTGTTTTTTTATTCATTTTGAATTCGTTGCCTTTTCTATCCTGCCGCTGCTCAGTACCATGAAACATCCCGTGCAAAGAAACCTCAAAAAAAAAGGTTCCCTACCTTTTCTTTTTTAAACTATTTTGTCTTTATCAGACTTGAATTAAAAAAGAATGTCTTCCCTCAAATAAAGCCTTGTTTTTTCTGGAACAATAATTTTTCCTCTCCCAAAAGATTCCTTCCCTTTAATTATAGACTTGGGGGGGGGGGGGGGGGGGGGGGGTGTTCTCTGGAACGTTTTTGTCTTTTGTCTAAATTAGATATTTTTCCTCTCTCCCAAAAGATTTACCTCCCCTCAACAAAGAAGCATGTTCTGAAACAGTTTCCCCTTTGTCTCTGTTAGATTTACTCACCCAGAAAAGACTCCCTCCTGTTCAGAAAGACTTTCTTTTCTTTTTCAAACCTTTTTTGAAAGTTACTTTATGTTTTATTCATTTCTCCAGTTGTTGTGGCTGTGTAGATGTGACCTGTACAGGGTATATAGGCAAGCTTGGAACATCCTTTTTTTACGGGGGATGTTTCCTTGTTTGTTCTGTGTGCTCTGTGCTGTCATGTCTGCTAGGTGATTCGGTATTGTAAGCAGCATTCCTTTGGAGTTATGTTTTCTTGTGGGAGCAAGAGTTACCCTACTTGTTAATTTGTTTACTGTTCCCTGCCTCATTTCATATTTTCTGTCTTTTTGGTTTTGTTTCTGTGCCACTCCACCCTCTACCAAAGACTTTGTTTGTCTTTAGATTTACCTCCCCTAGGAAGATTCCATCCCTGTGCAGAGATTTTGCACGGGAACATTTTTTTCTTTGGCTCAGCTAAAATTTATTCTCCGAACGACTCATTGTCTTTAAAAATCCAATTTTGAAGAATTTCAAGATTTGAGTAAGGAGAAGTACTACTTCATCAGAAATGTTTTGATTTGAACTGTGTGGTATGTTTAATTTATACTTAACATTGGTGTGTAACATTGGTGTGTAACATTGGTGTGTACCATTGGTGTGTTCATGACGTGTGTGGTCCTCCATAGGTGTCCAGTGGGAAGCGGAATACCACACCCCGTCCATCATCCCTGGCATCGCGCCTCTTATCTCCATAAGCGCCGCAAACAGCTCCAGCCAATCATTGATGAACTGAGCCCTCATAAACCAGTGAGTCACATACTATGGGTTTTTTTCAGTTCTTTTTGGGGGGGGGGGCTTCATTGTTTTAAGGTGGATCCTGTATACAGGGCCACTCATCCATGGCATAAAGTGGTTTTGAATATATGCATTTCAAATGGAAGACCACTACTTTTATTTGCAGATCAGTTATGTACAAACGATTTAAGATACACACAGTACAAATGAGAGCCTGTACGTTTTATATGCAGATCACTTATGCAACAATTCTTGTATTAACTCAGAGTGCACAATCAAAGAAAAGAAACCCAATTAAGAAACTAAAACAGAAATGATCAAATCACTTGTGCAACACAATTGTTATATTTACTCACAGTGCACAATCAAAAAAAGCAAAACCCAGTTCAGAAACCCAATCAGATCGCTTCTGCAATAATTGTTGTATTAACTCAGAGTGCACAATCAAAGACAGGAAAACCCAGTTCAGAAACCCAAACAGAAAAAATAAAGCAGCTCCTTCTTTCCCTAGTCTCTGCAGGACTTTGCGGGCCTTGAAGTGATCGGGACCAATAATCCACAATACCGTCAAGTGGCGGAGGACACGGATTCCGAACATGACCTGGATGATGACGTTCCACAGGCGTTGGAGCTGACAGAAGAACACAAACCGTTTGCTGAAGAGTGAGTTGTCATGGAAATATCGTGTGTGTGAGGGGGAGGTGGGGGTTGGGGATGGGGAATAGGTGGGGGTGGAAAAGGGTTGAGAAGTGTCCATATTTGTGAGAGATTCTTTGTGCTGTGTTGTTCGTTCTTTCCCTTACGAGGAAGGTTCGGTTTCAGTTCAGACATATAGCATCATCATCATGCTGTGATCAAAAGATTCACGTGCAGTGCGGTGCAGTTATACATCGAAATCAATGAAAAAGATTCGTTTTATTCACAACATATTACATTGGACAAACAATTAGCATACAGCTCATTATAATACTCGCAATATTTGTTAGGAAATTTTACAGTTGATGTGACGAGGAATAGATGTTGTTTGCCCAGTCTAATGCTTTGGCTTGTTGTTGTTCATTTCAGAGAGAGGATAGGATGTACGTGTATGGACAGGAAGGGAGCAGGTGGAGGTATGGGAGCTAGGGAGGAGGGGGGGGGGGGGGGAGGGGGGAGGGGGTTGTTTACTCACCGTTGTGCAATTGTTAGTGACAGATGTGATATTGAAGCAAGGGAAGTAACCACAATTGTGCACATTGTGAGTGCTTGTTTTGTTTTGGTGTGTGTGATAGTTTGTTTTGTTTCGTATATGTGAGAGCTTGTCTGTGTTTGGTAGGTGGGAGAGCTTGCCTTGTTTGGTAAGGTGGGAGAGTTTGTTTTGTTTGGTAGGGTGGGAGAGTTTGTGTTTGTTTGGTAGGTGGGAGAGTTTGTCTTGTTTGGTAGGTGGGAGAGTTTGTTTTGTTTGGTAGGTGGGAGAGTTTGTCTTGTTTGGTAGGTGGGAGAGTTTGTCTTGTTTGGGTAGGTGGGAGAGTTTGTTTTGTTTGGGAGAGTTTGTTTTGTTTGGTAGGTGGGAGAGTTTGTTTTGTTTGGTAGGTGGGAGAGTTTGTCTTGTTTGGTAGGTGGAGAGTTTGTCTTGTTTGGTAGGTGGGAGAGTTTGTTTTGTTTGGGAGAGTTTGTTTTGTTTGGTAGGTGGGACAGTTTGTTTTGTTTGGTAGGTGGGAGAGTTTGTTTTTTGTTGGGTAGGTGGGAGAGTTGTCTTGTTTGGATTTTCATCATTGAAAGTTTTCATCATCTTACTCAAATCATCATCTTCACCATCATGATCATGATCGTGATCATCATCATCATCATCATCATCTTCATCATCATTATCATCATCGTCATCATCTTCACCATCATCATCATCATCATCTTCACCACCATCATCATCATCATCGTATCGTTACCGTGATGATCATTGTCATTATCATTATGATCTCCTTCACCATCATCATCATCATCATCGTTGTCATCATAATCTTCATCATCATCATCATCATCATCATCATCATCATCATCACCATCATCACTATCATCAGCATAATCGTCGTCATCACCACCATCATCATCATCATCATTGTCATCATCATCATTGCCACCATCACCATCATTTCCTCCTCCATCAACATCATCATCATCATCATCATCATCATCCTCATCATCGACATCATCATCATCATCACCATTGTCATTGTTGTCTGAGTCAATAACATGCTTTATTTGGTCTCCTTCACCCACTCCAGAGACCCTTTCTATGATTACCCTGATGTACGCAGTCCCCCAGTCTTACTCTTATCATCATTTCCTCCATCATCATCATCATCATCATCATCACCATCATCATCATCATCACCATTATCAATGTTGTCTAAGTCAGTAACAAGCTTTATGTGGTCCCCTTCACCAGAGACCCTTTCCATGATTACCCTGATGTACACAGTCCCCCAGTCTTACTCTTATTATCATTTTCCTCCATCATCATCATCATCATCATCATCACCGTTGTCAATGTTGTCCAAGTCAGTAACAAGCTTTATGTGGTCTCCTCCACCAGAGACCCTTTCCATGACTACCTGATGTACGCAGTCCCCCAGTCTTCGGCCCCTCCCTGCAGTTTGCCCAGCACGCCGCACGGTGGACAGGGGACAGCGAAAGTCACATTGGCCAGGTCAGTGTGCTCTGCTGTCACAGCTGTGGCAGTGTTCGTATTGAAAAGAAAAACATACACCTGAAGGTGCGGGTGGGACCCAGAGAAGTACTGTCCTCAACTGCCCAACGAACCAGCTGATAGCAATCCTGTACCACAATTAGAAGCCTGCGCTGTGTTCACATAGTGTACAGGCACACAGAGGGTATTCTTTTAAGATGTCAAGGGATGTAACTGCGTCCTGTCAGATGCCATTGTGTAATGGCCGCTGGATGAGACACAAGAGAACCTCCACGGGACCATTACTATGGGTGTACCAGCCCCTATTTCAAGACGGCAGAGCCCACTGGCGAAAACGCCACCGTCAAGCAACTGCCGTGTGCATCCCACAGCCTCACTGGATGCTGTTTCACTGACAGGTGAAGACAGTACAACTCTGGACATGGCCAAGCTTTAGCCCTGAGGTCCTGCATGCCATCTGAAAAGAATCCCAGGCTACAGTCTTTCCCGCTGTCAACAGGGTTTTCCATGCGGTCAGTGGATCTTTCCTCACCGTCACTCAGCCTTTCCCCAGAAGGGCAGACAAGAAAAAGATACACCCGTGTTTATATTGAGTACTATCCATTCTGAATTGTAGGGCTAACTGTGCAGCTTGTAGTCATACCATTTTGGCATTGAGTGACATAGGAAAGACGGGTAGATGTACACCATGATGCAACAGAGACATCAGTAGCTTGACATGGTCACATGACTATCACAGGGTGTTTAGTCAGTCATTCTTTCTCATTTCAGAGAAAAATTCTCTGTCGGTCTTTCTTTTTCTCGTTTTAAACATTCTGAACAAGTGGCAAGTCTTATATGTAGAGACACAAAAGTCAGATACAGAAAAGTGAGAATGCAGAAATGGGAAGGAAGGAATTTGGGAAACAAATTCAAGAAGTAAAAGGGGAAGGATTATGCTGGGATTTTTTTTCAATAAAAGACAAATTGGAAAAAAAAAAGGAAGGAAGGAAAGAAAAGGAAAATAGAAAGATGGAGAGAAGAAAGTTTGCGGAGAGACAGAGAAAGAAAGGCACAGAGATCAATAAAGAGAAAGATGGAAAGCGAGGGGTAGAGGCTGTGTAGGTGTTCATTTATCAACTGTGTTTACATGTGTTCACTTTTGTATATTTTAATTTACCTTCACAATTTCCTGTTGATTATCGACATCTCAATACCTTCAGGTAGTTCCCCATGTTTGAGTTTTATTCCTTTTGGATGTTCATCTAATGATATGTTTGTATTCAATGTCTGTTTTTTGTTAGCACAACTTCACATTAGTCTGACGGTACATAGTAGATGACCTTGTCACAGATTGGAGCAGAAGCCCGTGTGACCTTTGAAGCTAACGCCGAGACAAGGTGCACTTCCTACTTGGAGATTGTAAATGATGGTACCACCTCTGTCTTCTTTGACTGGAAGGTAAGCTGAATGTCAGTCGATGGACAGTTCTGTCTGATAGGAACAGTATGGAGGTGCACAGTACATGTGTGTGTGTGTGTCTGTGTGTCTGTGTGTGTGTGTGTATTTGTGTGTGTGTGTATCTTTGTGTGTGTGTATCTTTTGTGTGTGTGTGTGTGTGTGTGTGTGTGTGTGTGTGTGTGTGTGTGTGTGTGTGTCTTTGTGTGTGTGTATGTGTGTGTGTTTTTGTGTGTGTGTGTGTATCTTTGTGTGTGTGTGTGTGTGTGTGTGTGTGTGTGTGTGTGTGTGTGTGTTAAAGCATGAATGTGTATATGTAGGCATGTGTATAAATGTGTGCATGAGTGTGGATGTGTTTGTATGTGTGTGGGCATTTGAGCTTTTTTTTTTTTTTTTAAATAAGACCATGTTTGAAGTGTTCAGATGAACCTTTCCTAATCTTATAACTGTCTTTGCACTTTTTTTTCAGCCGTAAGGTCCAAAATAGATTTGTATCAAACTCTTACTTATAGACAAAAAGAAAGAGACTGTATCAGATTAGATCCTTTTTGTTTGTATTTTTGTTTGTGTTTGTCGTTTTTGTTTTTCTGCATTTGTAGTATGTGTGTCAATGAAATGGATGATGGATTGAGTGCATCAGAAACAGCTGAGGTGTCCCAGAAATGGGATGACAAACCTGTTAAGCTATGAGGTAAAACAGTTTAAATGACTGGACAGTTGGGCTGGTGTTTGGAAGAGAAACAATTTTTGAGGGTATGGAGGGGAGTGAAGGGGGAGGGTATTGTTGCTGCTTTTGGTGGTTGTAAATAATTCTGTGTGGACTTGAATCCATTACAAAGGGGATGATTACTAATTCAGGTGTATGTGATTTAACACATTTGTGTTTTCTTGGAGCAGGAAGTAAATTGAGAATTCTCCTTGTCTGTCAGCTTTTCTTTTTACTTCTTTTCATCCATTCTTCCTCACCTGTATCTGCCGGATGGCTCAATCACCTGTCGACATTTTCACAGCCCTTAAGGCTGTTCTTCACTGAGCGAACCATGGGTTCACTAACCTGGATGGCAATCTAACAACAGGCCATAATTTTCTCTCTCTTTACTGAAGCCTGTGATCCCTGGTCTGGTGAAGAGAGTTATGGACTGAGGACTGATTATTCATTGAAGTTGGAATGCTATTGTCTCAAGGGAACATAAATTGATTGCTGGCACTTGAATGAGATACACTGTTAGGCCTGCTGAACTGGGGGCTGTTTTGAGTTGACTGTGAAGTCGATTTTGGCAGTGTCTTTGTCTGAAATCAAACTGGTTTATTTCTACAGTATTGTGAACCTGAATAGATCGGCCATACTGAATGAAAATGTTTACTCATGAATCGAGAATTGAAATTGAGGTCAACCAGCCACAAACTGATTTCAGTCACTGAAGAGTTGACAGCAGTTGATTTCCATTACAGAAAAGCTCCCATACAGTTACTTCCCATTGTGCGAACCCAACGAGTTTACAGAACATGTGGAGTGGTACTTTTTCATCGCAAACCTAGGTACAGCAAGGTTCACAGTCCAAAAGATCAAGCAACGAAGAACAAAAAGAAGATTGTTGAGATCGTGAGCTAGGTTCGTGATCTGAAAGTTCGTTTGACTAATTAACTGTCTTGCACACTCCATGTATTGTGACAATGATGACAGTACAAGATCTTTCAAACTGATTTGTTCCAGAAACTTCCGAAGGAGAATCCTTTTGATCTGGTTCAGCCTCAGGTCCAACGCTTCTACTTCAACAACAGCAGTGGTGAGGAGAATGACAGTGATTTTTTTATTATTGTTGCTGCTGCTTTCCTGGTGGATGTCAAGTACTGGCTGATGTTTTGTCAGTCATTTTTGATAAAAAAGAATGTTGATGTATCATAACACAGAAGATGACAGTGTCCACTCTAAAACCATCCCAGCACAAATGAAGACCAGATGCTATAGTGTAGAACGGTTGCTCTGTTAACAGTGGGTCAGTTGTACACCAAGAGACAACAAACTGGAAGAATTTTAGTCACTGTACAAACAGTGCTCCCTCAGTGTTAAACAAAACGGCACGTTAAAAAACATGGCTGTTTGTCTATTTGGAGATCAAAACTTCTAAGTTTTTTGAGCAAACCACGTCATCTCCCTTCACGGTGATGTTGCTGTTGCTGATGTTGCTGTAAGTCCCAGCTTCCCTGGGCAGAGTGTGGCACTAGAGTGAATCGCAAGCGCAGGTAGATCCTTGGCACACTGATGCAAGGAGGAAGAGAGTAAGGCCACAGTGACAAGCACCACAACAACAGTGTTAAAGAAAGTCAGTCTACCCTGGTGAGGTGTCAGACCACAGCACAAGACCCACCCCAAAGCAGGCTGCCACAGTCGAGGCAAGGTGAGAGGTGACGACAATATACAGCTGTGCATGAAAGCCGTCGCAGAGTGTCCTCTACCTCAGCGTTGTCTGGAGTGTTCCTGTGTCCCATGCACCTTTCACACTGCAGCTCCAGGCCGGACCAACGTGATGTATCCCAGAATCCACAGGGTGAAGCACAGATCCTGTCATTTTTTTAAATCAAAAGACAATCAACAGAGTCGTATGCATGGATCTTTGTTCTAATGCATAACGATTATTGTTAATTTCCCAGTAGGGATTCGGAGTGTTTTCTCTGCAGATTGTATGTTATCACCCGATATTGCCAGAAACACAACTCTGCTTCACGTAAGGTTTTGAGTTCAGAGTGAGCTGGATTTACAGCATGTTGATGCTTGGTCCTGTGCAGTCAGATTGTGTTGGAGTGTTTATCGTCATCACTGATATTAGTGCTGTACATGATATCGTGTTTACTTTTTCATTGCTATCGGTGATTTCTTTAACAGGTGTGATACTACCCGGAGAGACTCTCCACTTCCCATTCGTGTTCAAGTCGGAGTGTGCCGGAGTGTTCACGGAGCAGTGGCTGTTAGAGACACGCCCTGTGCTGTGCGGTGGCGCCGCCCTGGTGTTGACGCTGAGAGGAGTGGGCACTGCAGGAAGACAGGTTCCTACAGCAACGAGTGGAACTGGAGGTGAGGCATGATTAGAAAGTGTGTGTGTGTGTGTGTGTGTGTAAGTGTGTGTATGTGTGTGTGTGTGTGTGTGTATGTGTTTGTATGTGTTTGTGTGTGCGGATGTGTGTGTATGTGTTTGCGTGTGTATGTGTGTGTGTATGTATGTGTATGGGTGTGTGTGGGTGTATGTGTGTGTTTGTGTGCGTCTGTGTATGTATGTTTATATGTGTGTGTGGATGTGTGTGTATGTGTTTGTGTGTGTGTGTGTGTATGTATGTGTGTGTGTGTGTATGTGTTTGTGTGTGGGTGTATGTGTGTGTTTGGTGTGCGTCTCTGTGTGTGTGTGTGCATGTGCGTGCACATGTTTGTGTGTATGTGTGAGTGTATATACATGTATGCATGCATGCATGTGTGCATGTGTAAGTGTAAAAGAAATCCTTTAAAAAAGACAAATGCTTACATGGACGTATGTGTGTCAGAATGCAAAAATCAGTTGAACAAGTAGTCCTGTACACGCGTTCCTGCAAGGGCCATTTCCATAACTGTAGGAATACCTTTTGAGTATGAAAATAACAAATTTGCAATCATACACGTTTCTCAGAATGGCGCAGAAAAGTCTTGGAATTTTGAAGTTGTTGGCCTTTATAGACCCTGCTGGACATGTTGCCCATGCTACAGATCCTGTAAGTCATGTTGGTACGTGGAACATGTTAATGTTGCATCACAGCTATGGTGTGGACAGCAGGACCCCAAAACCAGGCAGTCACAACAGGCAGTGATTCAGATTCTGTCTGTCTGTTAACATTTCATGTAGCTGTATGATCAAATTTTGAGTTTTTATGACGTGGACAGCATGACCCCGAGAGACTAAGCTTCCCAACAAACAGTGATTCAGACTCTGTGTGTCTGTAGCATTTCATGTTGTTATGTTCAGATGTTGAATTGTTGTCATGTTTTATCATGTACATTTCTTTCTATGATGTGGACAGCATGACCTAGAAAGCAAGCATTCCAACAAGTGATGATTCAGATTCCATATAGCTGTAGCATGTCATGTTGTGTTATTCTAATGTATTGTGAGGTTTCATCTTGTATTGTTGGTATTGTTGTAATATCAACATATATTGTTATGATGTGGACATTGTGACGTGGAGACCAAGCAGTCCCAACAACTGGGGATTCAGATTCTGTGTATCTGTAATATTTCATGTTACATTATTCTTACATAGTCGTGACATTTCATCTTGTATTGCTTATTCTGTTGTGGGAGTCGATAGTGTGTTGTTATGATGTGGACAGCACCATCTGGAGACCAAGCAGTCCCCAACAGGCAGTGATTCAGATTCTGTATAACTGTAGTATTTCGTGTTGTGTTATTCTTATGGAGTTGTGAAATGTCACCTTGTATTGTTGATATTACTGTAATATCAGTATCGTGTTGTTATGACGTGGACTGCATGATTTGGAGACCAAGCAGTCCCTACAGGTGGTGATTCAGATTCTGTACGTCTGTAATATTTCATGGTGTGTTATTCTTATGTAGTTGTGATATTTCATCTTATATTGTTGATATTGCTGTAATATCAATATCATGTTGTTATGACGTGGACAGCGCGACTTGGAGACCAAGCAGTCCCAACAGGCGGTGATTCAGATTCTGGAGGAGATGGTGGCTGGCATTCGAACCCCTCAACGCTGTCCCGTCCCCTGTGGATGCTTACATCACTGAGGAGGAAATCTTCCGACCGACGCTTCAACCCTGGGGTAAGTGAACTCAGTGGCAGTGCAGGGGGTCACGGCATGACGACCTGATATTGATAACTCTCTTTTCACTGCTGTGCTGGAACGACAAGAGGTTTGGCTGGGTGTGCCTGTGTATTGGAGAGTTTTAATGAGTGGGTGCAGCAGGAATGCTGCTGACAGGATACATAAGATGAGACAGCAAGAAAGAACAAGATACAGGGCATATAAACAAACTCCCAGTACAGTGACAGACAGGAGAGACATTTGCAGTTAGTAGAACAAACCAACCTCGACAGTGCAGTGGTTATTTCCCTTATCGGACTTGATTTTTTTTGTGTGTTAAATATCATTTATAGCCGTTAGTAACAGCTGTTCTGGTAAAATAAAACATCGGGCATCATCCGTGACCCATAATGAGCATAACTACAAATTTTCAGAAAGATTGGCCCAGACGTTTTGTCTGGAGCGAATGGAACACATTTTGACCATGGACAGGCACACAGACAGACAGACAGCATTTCTTCGTTCCCATTGTAAAGTACTCCCTGTTCTATAAGAACTGGGAGTACAAAAAGTGACAAAATATACTTAGTTGGTTGCCACTTCCTGTTCTCCCCGGTGCACCCCTAGCTCATTTCCCCTTCCCCCAGATTTTTGTTATTTGACTTGTCATGTTGATTGTCCTGATTATTATTATGATCGTTATGTTCTGTAATTAAATCGCTGAAAATCTTCAGTGTTATCTCCATATTTCTAGTTGGTAGTTGAAGCATGCTGAGTTGTGTGTCAGTCAGTTAAGCTGTCGATGTTGTTATACAGTTAAGTAACCACTGTCACGGTAAGTTAACAGCAGTTGTTATTTTACTGTTAAATGGTCAGTTTAATGATGGTCTGTTAAGTTTCCAGCAGTCATAATGAAGTTATTAGCTTTTGTTTTCAAACAGTTAAGTTTCTCTATGTCTTAGTACGCTACAGTCAGTATTCTATTAGTCATTGGTTTTTTTTTTACTGAAGTTACCAACTATTATTAGGTAATCAATAATTTATTTGTTGTTTTTATGTTACAGTTAAGTCTTTGCCCATTATTATGTTACAGTTAAGTTACCAGTTGTTACAAAAATATGATTAAGCTGTTGTTATTGATCATGTTACAGTTACATTACTAGGCAAAGATGTAATGGATTCATCTTCTTAGTTATGATGTTACTGTTACAACCGTTATTACATAACCATTGCATTACCGGATGTTGTGCTGTTTCAGTCACGTTGTATGCTGTTATAGTACAGTCATGTCACCAATTATTAATATGTTATAGTTAAGTAACCCACGTGGCACAATAAAAAATTAAACATATCCAGGTTGAGCAATTAATATGAGACTATAAAATCACTGACTGTCATTGTACAGTGAAGTTTCTAGCTTTTGTTGACTTACTAGCATGAAGTGGTGTTAGAGATAAAGCAGATTCATCTTCAGGTGTTATTAGGTAACTGTTGAATTGCCACCTGCCATGTTAGTACATTTAAGTTACCAGCTGTTGTTATGTTACCATTAAGCAACCAGCTGCTGTAATATTCCAATTATTCACTATTGTCATATAAAAAGTTAAGTTCCCAATTATTGTAAAGAGACAGTTCAGTGATCTGCTGCTGTTTTATGTAACAGTTAATTTACCAGCTACTGTCATGGTACAGTTAAGTAACTCGCTGTTGTTATTGAAACATTCAAGTTGCCAGCTGTTAATATGTAACAGTTATGTTACCAGCTGTTGTTTTGTTACAGTTAACAGCTGGTGTTATGATATAGTTACCACTTTTTATGTTACAGTGAACAGTTAACAGCTGGTGTTAAAATATAGTTACCAGCTTTTATGTTACAGTGAACAGTTAACAGCTGGTGTTACAATATAGTTACCAGCTTTTATGTTACAGTGACTAGCTTTTGTTAAATTACAGTTAGCAACTCAGTCATGTTACAGTTGTTACCAGCTGTAGTTATATTACATTAAGTTACCAGGCTTGTTGTGTTGCAGTGTTATCAACTGTGTTGTTATATTACAGTTAACAACTCTTGTTGTGTCACAGTGTTAATTACAGTTAACAACTTTTGTTGTGTCACAGTATTAATTACAGTTAAGTTAACAGCTCTTGTTGTGTCACTGTGTTAATTACAGTCAAGTTAACAGCTCTTGTTGTGTCACAGTGTTAATTACAGTTAAGTTAACAACTCTTGTAGTGTCACAGTGTTAATTACAGTTCAGTTAACAGCTCTTGTTGTGTTACCGTGTTAATTACAGTTCAGTTAATAGCTCTTGTTGTGTCACCGTGTTCATTACAGTTAAGTTAACAACTCTTGTTGTGTCACCGTGTTAATTACAGTTAGCAACTCTTGTTGTGTCGCAGTGTTAATTACAGTTAACAACTCTTGTTGTGTCGCAGTGTTCATTACAGTTAAACAACTCTTGTTGCATCACAGTGTTGTTTTGTTACAGTGAAGTTGCTCATTTTCACTGCATTACAGTCGTTACCAGCTTTTGTTATATTACAGTTAAGTTACTAGCACATGTTGTGTCTCAGTTGTTAGGTACTGTTGTTGTATTATAGTTAAGTTACAACATATGTTGTGTCACAATTGTTACCTGCTGTTGTTATATTACAGTTAAGTTACAACATATCTTGTGTCACAATTGTTACCCACTGTTGTTTATATTACAGTTGAGTTACTGTTACTGCCAGTAAGTGTTATCAGCAATGAAACAGATCCATGTACAGCAGTTATTGTGTTACAGTTAAGTTACCATTAATATGTTACAATTAAGTTACCAGTAGGAAGCATTATCAGACATGAAATAGTTCCATCTTCAAGTATTGCAATGTATAGGTTAATTTTGTGGCTGTTACTAGCTTAGGATTAGGTAATCCTGATATGAACTGGTATCAGAGATGAACGGACCTGTTGTTACCTTGTGGTAAAGTTACTAGTTGTCCCTATGGTTACAGTCAGCTTGCCAAGATGAAGCACTAATAGGGATGGAACAGACCCATCCTCAGATGTTGTTATGTCAGAGTGAAGTTACCAGATACTACTAGGTGACAGATGAGCTGCTGACCTAAAGTGCCACCAGAGATGAAACAGATCTGCATTCATTTGTTACTGTGTTACAGCTATGTGACAAGCTGTTACTGTGTTACAGTTATGTGACCAGCTGTTATTGTGTTACAGTTACATGGCAAGCTGTTACTGTGTTACAGTTATGTGACAAGCTATTACTGTGTTACAGTTACATGGCAAGCTGTTACTATGGTACACTTATGTGACAAGCTATTACTGTGTTACAGTTATGTGACCAGCTATTACTGTGTTATAGTTATGTGACCAGCTGTTACTGTGTTACAGCTATGTGACCAGCTATTACTGTGTTACAGTTATGTGACCAGCTATTACTGTGTTACAGTTATGTGACCAGCTGTTACTGTGTTACAGTTATGTGACCAGCTGTTACTGTGTTACAGTTATGTGACCAGCTATCACTGTGTTACAGTTACGTGACCAGCTATCACTGTGTTACAGTTACGTGACCAGCTATCACTGTGTTACAGTTACGTGACCAGCTATCACTGTGTTACAGTTACGTGACCAGCTGTTACTGTGTTACAGTTATGTGACCAGCTATTACTGTGTTACAGTTATGTGACAAGCTATTACTGTGTTACAGTTATGTGACAAGCTGTTATTATGGTACACTTATGTGACCAGCTGTTACTACGTTACAGTTATGTGACAAGCTATTACTGTGTTATAGTTAAGTGACCAGCTGTTACTATCATACAGTTATTAATAAGTGATCAGCTGTTATTGTGTTACAGTAAAGGCACTGACATGAAGCAGTGTCAGATATAAAAACAAATCCATTTTTTTTCTCATGTTACAATTAAGTGGCCAGCTGTTACTATGTTGCAGTTAAGTTACCAACATGATGCGGAAATAAACGGATCTATTTTCAGCTGTTACTATGTAACAGGCAAGGGTCAGGTGTTACTATGTTACAGTCAAGTTACCATGTGTTACTGTGTGTTACAGTCAAGTTACCAGGTGTTGCTATGTTACAGTCAAGTTACCAGGTGTTGCTATGTTACAGTCAAGTTACCAGGTGTTGCTATGTTACAGTTCAGTGACCAGGTGTTACTGTGTTACAGTTAAGCTACCAACATGAAGCAGTGTCAGAGATGAAACAGATCTATTTTCAGCTGTTATTATGTGACCATCAAGGATCAGGTGTTACATTGTTAAAGTTCAGTTACCAACGTGATGCAGAGATAAACTGATCTCTGCTCTGCAAAATCTTGATGAAAATGCCAAACTTGTCCTTCAGTGGGTCCCCGCCCATTGTGGGATCCATGGAAATGAGGAGGCGGACAGACTGGCCAAGGAAGGGGGACAACTGGAACAACATGACACAGAGGTCTCCTACCCTGAGGAGAAGACATTCATCAAAACACTGTACAAGAGGAAATGGACACAGCAACACCCAAATTCCAACCAGGCTGACTGCTAATACCATCTAAACAGAGAAGATCAAGTGCTACTGTTCAGACAAAGTGCTGGACAAAACAGACTGAATGCACACATGTACAAAAAGTACAAGATTGGCAAGTCTGCGATGCATCCATGCAGAGAGGCCGACATGGACACCGAGCACATACTACAGGACTGTCACCTCCACGCTACTGCCAGCAGGACACATGGCCGGAGCCAGTGGCTCTGAGGGCCAAGCTCTACGGGGACCTGGCGACCTTCAGAGGACAGCCAACTTCGTGCGGGCAACTGGCATCACCATCTGAGTGTTCCAGAAGAAGAAGACTGATCTGTTTTCTGCTGTTAGTACAGTTACATCACCAGGTGTTACTATGTTACGATCAAGTGACCAGGTGTTTATCGTGTTAAAATTAAGTCATCAGGGTATTCCTATGTTACAGTCAAGTTACCAGGTATTACAATGTAACGGCTAAATTACCAGATGTTAAAATATTACAGTGAAATGACCAGATGTTACTGTGTTACAGTCAAGTTACCAGGTGTTACAATGTAATGGTTAAATTTGCCAGATGTTACTATATTACAATGAAATGACCAGATGTTACTATGTTACAGTGAAGTTACCAGGTGTTACTGTGTTACAGTTAAGTTACCGCCATGAAGCGGCGACAGAGATGAAACAGATCCACCTTCAGCTGGTTTCCAGAAGAAGAGAAAGACAGCGCCGTGTGGGACCTGTGTGTCCTTGACCTTAAAGATGTGAGTCAACGGCAAGGGTTTGGGATGGGAAAAATGTATATGTGTGTGTGTGTGTGTGTGTGTGTGTGTGTGTGTGTAAGGAAGTAAGTAAATGTGCACACACACACACACACTTACTTTTGTTGTTGTTGTAGTCGACTTTTTGCATGCCTTTCTTTTTTATTGATAAACAGATTGTTGTCAGTAGTGTTTGTAGTATGGTTTTGTATTATAAATGCAATTACAACCTCGTCATTTTCATCATCATGATTGCATATTGTCAGTGCTGTGATTGTTGTTTTCATCATCATCATGATTGGCTTATTTTTTAACACCGCTAGAGATTATTATGAAGATGGTTGCTTGTATGACTGTTCTGTATAAAGTTGTAGATAATTAAGATGATAGTTGTTGTTATAATGATTTTGTAATGATATGGATTATTATGATAATAGTCACTATCATGACAAATATCATGGCTATTATTACTCAGTATTATGATAATATTTTTGTCACAGTTTTTATGTCATTGTTATGATAAATTATGAATATGATATATTTTCATGATTACTGCTGTTATATTTATGAACATGGATTATTACGATGATAGTTATTATCATGATGATTATGGCATTATCTCAACCAAACGCCATTAATTTTGATTTGTTCTTGAACAGATCATTTCTCTCTGTGTGGGGCAGTGAAAGAGAAATGTTTCACAAGGCCATAATGATTGCATTCGTCATTGTGGCTGTTTCATTCATTATAACTTTTTATCATGATGATGGCTGTTATTGTTATCCCTCTTATGTTGTTATGGATTGTCATGATGATGGTTGTCATCATTATGAGTTTTATGTAAATAAATCATCATCATGTTGGTTGTTATTGGTATGTTTTTGTAACTATTTAATAATCATGTAACAGCTGTTTTTATTCTCAGATTTACCCATATACTTTGGCTGTTTTTTATTTTCTGATTTATCGTAATGATTGCTGTCTCTGTCAGATGATTATGGAGCTGGATGAAGATGATGAAAGGAAGGGAGCCCTTGTTGGCCCAGCTCAGCTCTTTGACCTCCACCCTGACCTTTGACCCCCACAACCTGTGCACAACAAGCTACACAACCTGTGGTCAGTAGACTGTTTCAAGTTAGTTTGAAAACCATCAGTTTATTGTGAATCTTCACCCAAACATCACTGAATGAAATGGCATTGTGTCGGTTGTGTGGAGGTGCAGTGGTAGTGTCATGAGTGGGGGATGTGAGGGGAGGGGGGGGGGGGGTGGAGATCACAGGTTTAACTGTCTCAGATGCATGTGTCTGTAGGATTTGTCAGCCCTGAACATCTGATGCCAGTAACAGTGGAGTGTGGTGTGGGTTGTGAGGGAAGACTGGAGCCACACGGTCGAATTTCACCCTGTCAGTAGAAACCTTGTTTAGAGCATTGTTCTAACTCCCTGACCAACCAGCAGCAGTGGGGAAGTTGTAAGCATCGTGGCCATACATCTTGGAAGTCTTGGGTTCGATTCTCATCAGAGCCATCAGTAGGAGGGCTTAGTAAGCGACGACCTGCATACGTATACAATCAGACAGACACCATTGAACATCGCAAAAGTGACTCATCAGCATTTGAAGGCCTCCTCAGGCAGGGTGCCTTATGGCGACCTGTGGCCTGCTGGATCACAGAGTGAAAATGGCTCTGTGCAGTGGAGTTGGGAATAAGCCGGTAGGGTAGATGACGTCCACCCGGACAGCTCATTGGCAGGCTGCAACACAGTGGGCATAGTCACTGTAGGTTCATGTCAGGTTGTCAGGCTGCAACGCAGTGGACATAGTCACTATAGGTTCATGTCAAGTTGTCAGGCTGTAACGCAGTGGACATAGTCAGTGTAGGTTCATGTCAAGTTGTCAGGCTGCAACACAGTGGACATAGTCACTATAGGTTATTGTCAAGTTGTCAGGCTGTAACACAGTGGACATAGTCAGTGTAGGTTCATGTCAAGTTGTCAGGCTGTAAGTGTGCAATGGGTTTGAACAAGAACCCCACACCTGGCTTTGCCTCTCAGCTAAAGTGGCATGGCACAGAGCAGGGACAGGTATTCTGTTCACATGACAACTGAAACTGTCTTTGAACTTGAAGCTCCGTTTTACATCAGAAATGTTCATTTTGTCAAAAACTGTGTCAGAAATGAAAACAGAGCTGAAAATTACATGTAAAATAAAGTGAACCAATAGATCTCTTAGGGTTATTTTTTTTTTGTAGTGTCTCTTCGTTATTTTTTGTTTTGGTACTTGATTCAGTGTGTGTGTGTGTGTGTGTGTGTGTGTGTGTGTGTGTGCCTGTGCATGGGTGTGTTGTATACCTTTGTGTGTTATACAGTCACAAACTATTGTGTGAAGCGGTGGACTCTATGGTAACCCAGTCCTCCCTCATCCGCCAGACAATGGGAATGTCCGCCCGGGAGATGGGGGACCTCATGGAAGAAAGTGAGGAATGCATTTGTCTCTTGTGATTGTGATTTTGATTTTTTTTCTTTTCAGATATCTTTTTCTTAAAATGTCAGGCAACTTGAATTGTATATTTTCCACCTCCATTCCTAGTTTAAGGATGTTGTCTTTTTTTTTTTTTTTTTTCCGCCAAGATCTAGAGACTGATCATTATTTTTTTAAGGCTTTTTTTTTTTTTTTTTTTCGCTGTGTTTTTGAGTTCTCTCTCCCATCCCACACTGTTTATTTGTTCTTTTTTTTGTGTGTGAGTGTGTTTGTCACTCTGTTTTTTTTTACTTTTATGAATGTTCATGTTAATGCACATTGGCCTAAAGCAGGTGACTGCACTCCATACATCCAATTGACAGGAGTAAATTTCTTCTTATGTGTGGTGTGAGTGCCTGTGTTGAGAGAAGGAGAGAAAGAGTGCGTTTTAGAAAGGGGGAGTGTTGGAGGGAAGTTGGAATAGGGATAGGGGAGTGTTTTGAGAGAGAGAGAGCAGGAGAGAGAGAGAGAATGGAGAGAGAGAGAGAGAGAGTGGAGAGAGAGAGAGAGTGTGTGTGTTGCTGGGCTCTGGTATTGTTTTCATTCATTTGATGAGTTTTTTTTTTAGTGTCGATAATGATACATCTGTGACTCAGGATACTCCGTCATGACGAGAAGAGACACACTTGCCTCTTGTTCCTCAGCTGGTATGACCTCTTATTTCATGGGTTTCTGCTCTTTTGGTCTCTTTCACTTTAGGCTGAATTTTGTCCTTGACCTGTGACCTCTGACACTGACGTTCATCTTCAATCCTTCACAATGTTTCTATCGAGTGTTGTTTTTTTTTTATTTTTAGATTATGCAAAATCTCATGTAAAAGGATTTGATTTGTTTGCTGAGGTTTTCATTCCAATGATAGATATTTTATAAGTGAGACCATATTGTTGAGAAATTTCTTAGAATCTGTCGTAGTCCTGTTCTATATTTTCTGTGAAATAAAGTCATTTCTGTACATTTCTAATGTCTTTCAAATCGTTGTAGGACTGTATAAACAGAAGCCAATTCATGAGACCCTAAAATGGTTGAACTGTGTCTGATTTTGAAGGTAATTGTTTTTGTGAATGGAAGATTGAACTTTTAGTTATAGTCGTTTGTCATTCCAGATAATTGAAAAATGCTCTCAGAACTTTTGAAATGCAAGATTCTGTTTCTAATTTGTAACAAATTTCACTCTGCATCCATTGCAGAATATATTAGATAACACCACACACCACCACCACCACCACCACCCCAAAAAAAAAAATCCACATTAGACTTGAAGATGGGAAAAATCAACTTTGTGAAAATAATCACATGACTTATTTCAAGAAAATGATATTGCAGTTTTGCAAAGTTGTAAGTAAAGTATTGCCAAAGCGTTTAACAGGAAGATGAATTTGTTGTCTGTAAACAGACACAATGGATATACGAAAACTGTCACTGGAAGGTTTGAAACTAGACGTGATGCTGTCGTAGCACTTATAGTGTGGCATGGACAGTAGAAGTCGTCATATATGATGTCTGCCTCATGTTCCTGTATCCCCTAGTCCTGTAGGTTTGTAGTACCATATGTGGGTTTGCTATGTAATCAGTGTTGTTATTATTGATGGGGTTTTCTCTCTGATGAAGTGATGAAGTGTGGACACCCCCCCCACCCCACTCTCCTTGCCTCACCACCCATACTGAAGGTCTCCGTCAGTTGATAATCACTTGGTTCTTCTATGTCATTTTTCTCTCTTTTAGATCTGTCTTCTTCTTCTTCTTCTCTCTTTTTTATGTTAATAGGATGTGGTAGAGGGGAATTACTGATGGCTAGATTCTGTGGATAGTGTATGGATTGGAGTGCAGTTGAGAGCGTGGGGGGGTGGAGGGTGGAAGAAAAAGTGAAGGGGAGGAGAGCATGTAGCAAGAGGGAAATCACCCTCTCTCTGAAAATGGTTTTACATACAGGGAGAGGGGAGAAGAGACGGCAGTCTGGTATAACTTGCGTCTCTTTTAATTTAGAATTCATAGTTAGTGTTTTGGTGTCAATCTCAATCTGTATGTCAGTTTTGTAGCTTACATTTCTGAGACCTGCATCTGTTCTCCATTTCTAAATCATGTCTTAAATGGTCTTGGCTCTTCTCTGAGACAGGTGTGACCAAAAATAACGGTTTGTGGGGTTTTGTTGTAGGGTAGTCAACTGTCTTCTGTCTGTTCCATTTCTGGAGAGCTCTTGTTCCTAGAGAGCTCTTCTAACATGTTACATTTTAATTTAACAAGTGCTCCTCCTTCCTGTTCCCCCCCCCCCCCCCCCCCCCCCCCCCCCCCCCCCCCCCCCCCCCCCCCCCCCCCCCCCCCCACCCCTTTTGTGTTGTTTATACAATGCTTGGAGATTGTTGAGATGCATCAGTTCACCGCCTGTCCTGTACAGCCTTTGACTTACATGTTCATTACAAAGCATGACTACCTGACATAAGAACACCTTACAAGAAACAAACAAACAGAATAATGATCATGAAACAACATGCCCTAATGGCTATAGGGCTATAGTGAACTTGTCATGTCAAGGGCAGGTCACTGTAGAAGGCGGAGCCCATCCCTCTTTGTCCATAGCTCTAAGCTTCCCTGGACTGCATCAGGTACTTATTTACTGCTGAGTGGATAGAAAGAATGTTGGATTAAGCTAAAAACAAACAAACAGAAAAACCTGTTCCCACAAGCGATTCAAACCTACGACCCTAAGCTCAGCAATCAAACGCCGTGATCATACACTGTGGGCCCTTCTAATGCTTTCTGAGTAAACTGAGGGGTTCAGGGTTAAGGTTCGTACGGGATTGAAAGTGGACACAGAGCCTCATCTCTTCTCGTGAGAAGATCTTCATCCAGTGGCATGTCAACACTCTCCACGTGGATCTTTTGAGCCAGTTCCCAGTCTCTATCCCACTGTAGACACCCCCCACCCCCACCCTTTCTCTCCTTCCGCCCACCTCACTCGTCTGTCTGTCTCCTTACTGTTTTTTTGGTGGGAGTCTTTTTTTTTTTTTTTATCTAACGTCTTTGAATTGATAGGTGTTTTAGCTCTTGATCTTGGATTGATGAGTTGGGTTGAGCCTTTTCATCTGGTTTTGAATTACTTTGTTTCATCTTTGGAAGTAAGTTGTAGGTGTACGTATCGAGAAAGAGAGAGAGAGAGAGAGAGACATATTACATATATATATATATATATATATATATATATATATATATATATATATATATATATATATATATACACACATATATTTATGTGTGTGTGTGTGTGTGTGTGTGTGTGTGTGTGTGTGTGTGTGTCTGTATGTGTGTGTGTGTGTCTGTGCATGTGTGTATATGTTGATGTGTTTTCTCACACATAGATAAATGTGTCAGTATATGATCATGTATTGTTTCCCCTCAGGGAAGAAAACACTACTCATTTTAAAGTGTATTACATTAGCTTTTTAGTTGCCCACCCTCATGTAACGGTACGTGTGAACCCATTTGGTTTCTAGTGGTACATGATGGTACATGTAAACCCATTTGGTTTCTAGTGGTACATGACGTTACATGTGAACCCATTTTATTTTTAGTGGTACATGACTGTGGCACCTTGGTTGGGAAGGTATATTGGAAGTCAGCTGGGGGACAAGTTCCTGTGTGACGTGTTGCGTTGGATAACCAGCTTGTTGTGGATGATGTGGTGGTGGTGTTGGGCGGGGGATACAGAGTGGTTGTGTGTGCGTTTTAGATTTTCTCAGCTGGGGATGCTGGTTGTGTTTGGGTAGTGGTCTTTCTGTTTGTTTATTTGTTTGCTGGGTGGGGGGGGGGGGGATGTGGTTGTTGATGCCTTTGTGATGGTGATGGAGTAGATATGTGTAGAGTTTTTGTTCTTGTTATTGTTGGATTTATGTGATGTGCTTTAGTTGAAAGAATAGGCATGGATGGTTGGACCCGATCAGGTCGCTCTTAATCTGCTTCTGTTTCTGTCTGCCTGTCTGTGTCTGTCTGTCTAGTATCTCCCACCTCTCTCTCGCTGTCTCTCTCTGTCTCTGTCTCTCTCTCTCTCTCTGTCTGTTTCTTCTTACCTCACTTCCTCCCCCTCTTATATTTCACTCTCCCTCTCTCTATGTTCATCTCTCTTCCTCCCACGTACTGTCTTCCTGTCTCTCTTCTTCTTGTTCTTTCTGTCTGTCTGCCTCTGTCTCATGAATGTTGAAGTAGGTCAGTATTTTTGTTTCCTTCTCGATCTTACCCTTTACAAAAAAAAAAAAAATGAAGAGGAAGAAGAATGTTAAAAAAAAAAAGAGAAAGAAAGAAAATGTATGAAAGTTTATCAAGGAAAAAGAAAGAAAGAAAGAAAATGTATGAAAGTTTATCAAGGAAAAAAGAAAGAAAGAAAGAAAGAAAGAAAGAAGAAGTATGGAAGTTTATCGAGGAAAAAGAAAGAAGAAAGAAAAAAAAAGAAGTATGGAAGTTTATCAAGGAAAAGAAAGAAGAAAGAAAAAAAAAGTATGGAAGTTTATCGAGAAAAAAAAAGAAAGAAAGAAAAAGAAGTATGGAAGTTTATCAAAGCTGTGAATTGAAAGACAGATTCAGGATCAAAAACATGACTTCAAGATGAAACTGAAATCCAGCTCATTGATTTATTTATTATTTCAATCAAGCCAAAGAGTCAGGTGCGCGTTGTGAAACCCACAAAAAAAGAAGAGAGAAAGGGCCGTGCCAGTATTGCACCTTCCCCAGGTGAGGCCGCCTGCAGACGCTGTGGCAGAAAGCCTGTACAATACCTGCCTGTAGCGCCGCTGGGAAGAGACTGCTCACCTGTCTCCCAGGCTATTGCTTTGAGAGTTTGGTCAGATCCCAACGTTTATCTGAATTCTGGGACCTAAAGTCAGTGGTGTTTTGATAAATTTGTCCTAATTTTTGTTCATTACTCATAGGCAGATATGCAGTCTCATTTTTTATTTCATTTATTTACTCATACGTACAGATGTGGGGGGAGGGTGGGGGGAGGTAGGTATCTTTGCCTTTCTCATGATAATGTTCCACTGCATATTTTTGTCCATTTATTTACTCATACGTGCATATGGACTTGTGCGCACAGATGAGGGAAGGGTAGCTATCTTTGCCTTTTTCAGGGTCAAGTTCCATCACATATTTTTGTTCATTTATTTATTCATACATACAAAAAGTTGGGGGGGCGGGGGGGGTATGTGTGCCTTTCTCAGGGTCGAGTTCTTTTGCATATTCTTATTATTTATTGAATAAGTACTGGTGGGGGTGGGGAGGGGAGGTATCTTTGCCTTCCACTGCATATTTTGAGGCATTGGCTGTCTTGTTTTCCATGGTTTGGCAAGCTGTCTGTCACGTTCACTGGTAAGAGCATTAGACTGTCAGGCTTGAAGCACACACAAGGTGGTTCGCATGTAGGCAAAGGCTGTGTGCAGACAGCAGTGAACCCTGCTGAACAATAGGCAACACCAGGTCACCCAACTGCCGTGGCAAAGTGATTAGCATCGCGGATTCCTGGCTGGGAGGTTGTGGGTTCGATTCTCATCAGAGCCATGTGGGATTTTTTTGCCCAGACCGGTTCCTACCCAGAGTTGAGTTTACTACAGGCTCAGTTGGGAAAACTGGGACCACACACAGTCAAGTTTTCATACTAAATGGATGCTTCTGAGAGTGTTGCTCAAATTTCCTGACCAACACTACAGGTGTCTGTATCTCTTGGGCCTGCTTGACGCCAGGATATTTTATGAAAGTAAGTACAGAGTACAGCCCTGATTTGGTGGCGCCCTCCAGAGGGAGAGCTCACTCGTGCCAGCCCCATGACTAAGTAGTTATTGTCATCAGTAAAAGGCTTAGTAGGTGGTGTCCTGTGTATGTTGAATCAGAACAGGCGCCACTGAACACCACCAAAGCGACTCGGCAGCAGTGCAGTGTCTCCTCTGGTGGGTTGCGTCTTCATGACTTCACATCGACTGCTCCCTGTGGATTGCTGGTGCAGGGTATGCAGTAGGTTGGGCCAGGCTGTGACTGTGGACAAGGGTTTAGGAAAGAGCGGTGTGAGTGCATTGCTGCAATGCCAATGGGGTGGCACAGAATATGGGACAGCAGAAAAAAAAAAAAGGAAAAGTGCCAGATGGTGTAGGTGGTGACGTAAGAGGGCAGTCGGGCCAGTTGAACAAATCTCTCTTGGTGCGTAGTGACTGTGGTGCTAGGAAATGGACAGTGACCAGGACAAGCCGACAAAGACAAACAATGGGAAAGCCAGACAAGATGCTTATTTCTTTCCTCTTCATTTTTGCCTTAATCCAGGATGAGCTAGCTGACAAAAAGCTTTCAGTTACTTACTGCATGGTTGCTGGGGAAGGCTGAACCAACATTCCCAGCTGTTTTGTGGGTGTACAGGGTTATCGTGGCTAGCTCCTTTGTCATAACAATGAAAGTCATTTTGTTGATGCCTTGGTCGTTCGTTGACTGAATTATTTATCAGAATAGTGTTTCTTTTCTGGGTCATTTTGAACTAAGAGCTCCTGAATTGGCCTCTAATGGTTGTTGCCATAGGGTATTGCAGGAGCAATGAATCATGTGAACTTAAACATTTGAAACCAAAAAGAATTATATATCCATGTTTCATATTTGATTAGAATACAAGGGGAGTGAATTTCCAGAACACTGTTGGGTCCAGAATTGAAGATAGTAAACAGAACGTTGCCAAATTTCTTACATTTTTGGTCGGGATCATCCGCTGCTAGCAATGCCTTAGACTTAGACTAAAAGATAGTGCTAATCTGATAGTTACAGCCAATGCTAGTTTAAAGATCTTTTAAACACAGGAGTGGATTTAGGCAGATTTGGCCAAGATATTCACAAAAACATTGTGAGAAATGCTTTTCTTTTCTGATTTAATTAGTGAACAGTTTCTGACCTACTGAGCAGTTTTGCAAATTAATTAGTGAGCACTTTCTAATCAAATTAGTGAGCAGTGTGCATTAAATTTATGACCATGAATGCATGGTCAAAATTGCATGTTGTTTGTTTTGTTTCAAAAATTGTGTGTGTTTGTCTGTATTTTTGCAGAGTTTTTCATAAATCTACTTTTAGAAATAGAAACGCTTTTTCTTATGAAACAGACAGGATGCATTTGAGGCTAACAGAGTTTCTTCATTTCATATTTGTTCTTTTAATCATGGGAGACCTTGACTTTGGTAAGTCTCATTACAGTGGCATTCTGAACAATTTGAAATCAGAGGACTAAACAATGATATAGAAACAATGGCAGTTTTGCAAAAATATTTCAGTTTTTGCCAATTTAGTGGTAACTGCATAACTTTATGTAAGTATTTTACAGATGATATATGATTTATGTCTTCTTGTTTTTTTTTTTTTTTTTCAAATTAACCACCCAAGTAAGAAATCTGTTGACAGCAGGATCACTGTGTATTTATTGTCATCAGCTCTTTGTGGTGGCTTGTGAATAAGTATTAGTGTACCAGTCTGAAAAGAAAATAGTTTCAAATGAGTGTTGTGTTTGGCATAAAACCAGCAATACATAGGTGAAAGACGGTGACTACATGGACCAATGACACATATTAAGAGTAATGATGATGGCAGCAGACTGGATACCATACCCTTCCCAGGCACACCCAGTCATTTTGATGTTTGTTTGCTCCGTACAGTGGCAAGAGTTCGTTCAAGTGAGTGGTTTGCTCATTATGTACGATGCACTTCATACAGCTCTGCATCAGTTCACTGCACCCTAACATGCATGCGCTGCTGTTAGTTAGGTCTTTGACACACATTGAAAGGGGAAGGGCATGAATTGTTTCCCTTGGTGAGAACAGCACGTCAGAGTCGGTGGGCTGGGTGGTGTTGGTCCACATGTAGGGGTGGCGGAGTGTGGTATGTTTTACACTATACATAACCTCTGTGAGGCACTGGAGACTGTAGTATCCCTTTTAGAGCAGAGCTGTGCCCGCTGTTCCCATCACTCTTGGTGGACATAGTGTACAAAGTATGTCGGCTTTTAATTTGATCACCACGCTGCTGAACAACTGGCGCCACCAACAGGGGAGATAACTCACGGTCAGTTTGGCAGTGGAGACTCATGCGCCAGCCAAGTCCTGGAAGACCTATGAAGAAAATCAGGAGGAGCCGGAACGAATGGCTTCCATGCATGAGGAAATGGCATTTTGGGCTGGGCCATTGTAATTACACTTGAGGATTTGGAACGATTTTTTGCTAGGCTAGGAGATATATTGCATGTCTTCCCCAGAACTATCGCACTGCTGAGCATATTCAGGTTTTGTAGCGAGGGTAGACTGCTATTACCCTCTGTCCTGGTCTGGCTTGGTCTCCATGGAAAGTGCACCAGAGTGCAGCCTATGCCTTTGTTGGTCACCTTCTGAGTTACTGATGGCGCCAAGGCAGAAAGCCCCTGAGTGTGTTGCATCCTGTGGCAGGTGTTAACTCTTTCATTCCTACAACTTGGTTTTCCGGTTTGCGGAAATCCTACCCTTCTTCCCTGCAGCCAGAAAACAGGGCAGCACAAAATCCCTCCCTCCTTTTCTTCCTGCAGCCCAGAAAATCGGTCCTTGCGGGAAGCGCTTTGAACCTCGCCGAGTCGCGTCATCGATGCAGGTCATGACCAGGCTCGCTCGCGCGGCAGTGTTTATGAATGGAATAGATGATGCCAGACAGCCCATACAGCACGGGAAAGTGGTCGCTCTCTTTCTGGCCAGTTTGCTACTGCATACGTGGCAGTTCTCACTTCACACTTCTTTTTTTTTTTTTCTAAATCCAGGAATGAAGGGAAGACTCATATTACAAGAATCTAGGAACAAAAAGAGGAAGTAATGGTTCATAGAAAAGTAGGAATGAAAGAGTTAATTCACAGTCCATAGTCCTGCAACCCTGACAGCACCTGTTGAGAGAGGTGGTTCATTCCGAATCGGTCACAGTGAAATAGGGGCAGTTGAGAGAAGTGTTCGTTCATGGTCTGTGTGGTCTTGTGAACTGAGGGACTCTGGGTGCAGTACAGTGGCATGGAAAGTGGGCAGGACTCGCCGTTTCATCTCATGGCTGCCAGCGTCTTGCTCTCCTCAAAGCTGTGCACAGCATCGCTGTGGGGTTTTTTTTTTTTTTGTTTCGTTCTTTTTTTCTGTTTTTCAAAGCTGTGTACAACATTGCTGTTTTTTTTTTCTGTTCTGTTTCTTTTCTTCTGTTTTTCAAAGCTGTGCACAATGTTGCTGGTTTTTGTCTGTTCTGTTTCTTTTTTTTTTTCTGGTTTTCAAAGCTGTACACATCATCACTGTTTTTTTTTTCTTCTTTTTTTTCCTCTGTATTTTAAAGCTGTGCACAACATCACTGGGGTTTTTTTTTTCTGTTCTGTGTTTTTTTCCCCCTGTTTTTCAGAGCTGTGCACAACATCACTGTTTTTTTTTCTGTTCTGTTTTTTTATCTGCTTTTCAAAGCTGTGCACAACATCGCTGATTTTTTTCTGTTCTGGTTTTTTTTTTTTTCAAAGCTGTGCGCAACATCGCTGTTTTTTTGTTCTTCTGGTTTTTTTCTTTTTTCTGTTTTTTCAAAGCTGTGCACAACTTTTTTTTTTCTGTTCTGGTTTTTCTTTTTTTTTCTGTTTTTCAAAGCTGTGCACAACATCGCTGTTTTTTTTTCTGTTCTGGTTTTCTTTTTTTTTTCTGTTTTTTCAAAGCTGTGCTCAACTTTTTTTTTCTGTTTTTTAAAGCTGTGCTCAGCATTTTTTTTTCTGTTTTTTTTTTTTTTTTTTTTTCTGGTCTGTTTTTCAAGCCACCTTGACACCTATGAACCACTGCTCTGTTTGCCACTTTACTGCTGTACACTGCTGTTTCCTCTGCCACTGTTGGAGCTGCAGACCACTGTGTTAGGAATCAGTTTTATATTGGCAAAGCACTGCAAAGCACTGCTTGGTCAGCTCTAGACCATTGCTGAATGAATTATTTTTACAGCTCTGAACCACTGATAAATGATCAAATGAATCAAATGAATCACTTTTACAGCTGTAAACCACTGTAAACCACTGCCAATTGAATCACTTTTAACAGCTGTAAACCCGCCTTGGCTTAAGGCTGTGTCAGGCAGTTGACATAGGCTTGAACACCAAGGCTACATCAGAATGTCGTTACGCTCTGCATAGTTATGCAGGGATTGTTTTCAGTTGTGACAAGCTCCTAGCGTAACATTGTCAGTCTCCAAAATCCCCTGAAGTCAGAGTGTGGCTGCCCATGTGGCGGGGTAATCAAAAAATGGTCACATGTGTAATGTTCTCATCCTCAGCTAATGCATTTGTACAATAGTGTTTCAAATGCTTCAGCTGTTTGGATGATCCCTGGAGTCTTTTAGCCAGGGTACGACAACAACAACAACAACAACAAACAACAACAACACAACACAGCTGTAAACCACTGCTGAATGAGTCATCTTTACAACTGTAAACACTGATGAATGAATTACCCCTACAGCTGTGTAAATGACTGTTGCCTGAATCACTGTTATGATTTTAAATCACTGTTAATCAAGTCATTTTCAATACCTTTAACCTCAGTGCATTTGTACATCACTGCTTTTTTTTTATATTTTACATTTGTAAATACACAGTGAACATCTACAAACATATTGCAGCACCTGTGGTGCAGCAACAAGATAATGATCTACATTGATCACAGGTACATGAGTCACACCAATGTTCATGAATCAGTGGTATGTGATCCTCAGTTAAATCAGTTAAATCACCTGGTGCATTGATCAGTAGCAGGCTGCACTCATGATCCTGGTGCTCCAAGGATGCAGGTTCAAATCTCAGCCCGGCTGTTTCAGTATAGGAGGATTTTTCCATTGGATGAACATCGGGTCTGACTCCCATTCCCCCCCCCCCCCCCCCCCCCCCCCTCAATGAGTATCATATTCCCAGCCATAAGCTGTAACTGATCATACACACACACACACACACAAACACACACACACACACACAAACACACACACACACACACACACACACACACACACACAGAGATTGGAATGAGGTTTGGTAGAAAGATGGGTTTTGACCCAAGGCCAAATCCATTTCATTTTGGCTGGGAATCCGGATCATAATCCAGATCCAGGATCGGTTGACAGGGGTCTGTGCTTTCCCTGAGTGCTATTCTACTTTTTGTTTGCTTTTTATGTTGGCAGTAGAATTCAGCACACTAATACTTTTTGTTTAAAGCTTTTTAACAATTTCATATACCCTCTGCAAATTTTAACATTTTAGGTTTATGTACAAGTACTGGTAATAAGTTTTACATCTTTGCACATTTTTTCTTTTTAAAGTGGGTATTTTTCATCGCGGGACACACACACACACACACACACACACACACACACACACACACACCTCTGTACGCACAAACACGCGCACACACACACACACACACGCACACATGCACACACACACACACACACACACACCTCACACACACACACAGACATGCGCACACACACACACACACACACACACACACATCGTTGTTCAAGTTTGGCCAAAAAAGACTTGGTGTAGGTTTTGCCTTTGCTTGATGTTTCCCTGAAGACGAATATGATTAACTACTGGAGTAGCGTCACAAACAAACAGATCTTGCTTCTTTATCTTTCCTGATAAGTTTATTATAGATCGCCCTTTGTGAGTGGAGTCGTTTCTAGACTTTGTGCAATTGCATTAATTTTCTTCGCAATTTTTTATCAAAGGTGTGTTTTGCACACACAAACACACACACACACACACACACACACACACACACACACACACACACACACACACACATGCACGCACGCATGCAAGCAATCATGCAAGTCAGTTTTTCGAGACTGGCCAAAAAGACTTCATGTTTTTTATTTTTGTTTCCCGTCAAAAGCAGACACAGATGATTGAATTTTAACCGTAGAGGTCGTGTCATTAACAAACAAATCTTATTTCTTCATCTTTCCTAGTAAGTTTATTACAGATCACCCTGTGTGACTGCAGTCATTTCTTGACTTTGTGCAGTTGCAGTCATTTTGACTTTATGGAGTTGCAGTCATTTTGACTTTGTGTGAAGTTGCAGTCATTTTGACTTTTGTGCAGTTGCAGTCATTTTGACTTTGTGCAGTTGCAGTCATTTTGACTTTGTGCAGTTGCAGTCATTTTGACTTTGTGCAGTTGCAGTCATTTTGACTTTGTGCAGTTGCAGTCATTTTGACTTTGTGTAGTTGCAGTCATTTTGACTTTGTGAAGTTGTATTCATTTTTTTGTGATCATAGGAACACTTTGATTTCTGGTTTTTAGACCTGATTGGAAAATATGTTTGTATGTTGGAGTGATAGTTTTAAAATATGTTTTGTATGAATTGGAGTGATACTTGTCCCTTTCTTTTTGTCGTTTTTTGTGAGAGCATGTAGTTAGGAGAGATTTGGGTGTGTGTGTGTGTGTGTGTGTGTGTGTGTGTGTGTTTTTGGTTTCTGTGGTTGTTTTTGAGAGGATGCAGTGACCTTGTTACGTATTTATTTTAAATTCTATCATGGAATTGTGGGTATTTTTTTGTTGTTGCTGTTGATGATATAATTGAGCATAGTGTATTTTGAAAAAAAAAAATTGCCTGGAAACAGAAGTGCAAATTCAGATCTGTTAAAAGAGTAGTGTTTTCATAATATGATAATAGGTAAGCTTTTCATCTAAAAATGTGTGACAATAAAATACATGAGAATCTCAGTGACTGCCGTGACAGTAATTTCTGAGTACTTGTATCATCCCATCAGATAATTTTTTTTTTGTAATCTGATGTGTGTGTTGTTGTTGTTGTTTTTTTTTTTCTTTTCAAACCACAGTTTCTCTTCAATATGGAAAATTGATTTGAATCTAAATGCTTGTGTTTGGTGACTAAAATGTATTTATATTGAACATGAAGCGCAAGTTGCTGATTTTTGCACAGTTGTGAAAACGAAATATGAGTCTTTTCATGACTTCATGTTATGCTGTATTATGTAATGTAATAATTCACCTCAGTAGTCAGTAGTGCGATGATATGAAGGTAACATCCATGTCACCTCGTAGCCAGGACAGAGGGTTTTTTTCCCCCCTTGTTTTAGGTTTTTGTGGGTAACATCCATGTTGTATCATCAGCCATTTTTATCTTGAGGTTTTTGGACAGTTTCATCAGCTGCTGTATTGTATTACAGCAGTAAACTGTGATACTTGTATACTATGCTACATGATACCATACTATACACAATTTTAGTTTGTAAGATAACACATCATGAAGAGAATCTGTGTGTAGAAATCCTGGTTTAATCCATATTACCAGTATCCCATATGTGACTGATTGGATCCTTAAGAACTCAGCTACCAAGTGTATTGACAATTCACAAATGACGGATTTGTTTTATGTATTGACAGATCACAAATGTCACGTCTGTGTCATGTATTGACAGATCACAAATGTCACGTCTGTGTCATGTATTGACAATTCACAAATGTCACATCTGTGTCATGTATTGACAATTCAAACAAATCTGTGTCATCTGTGTCACGTGATCTGATGTATTGACAATTCACAAATGTCACATCTGTGTCGTCGACTGATGTGGGTGATGTGGTAAGAGAAGGGGGCATTATGACATCACTGACTCATGTATGACGTGCCATGACAGGTGACAGTCGTAAAGGAACACGACCAACAGACAAAGGGAAGGCCGATGCCTCCAAGGATAAAAAGTCAGCTGCTGGTGCCGCCAAAGATGCCAAGAGTGGAAAAGCCGGCAAAGAGGTTTGGGCATGTTGTTGATGTGTGTGTGCGGTAATAGTTCTTCCATTTTGTGTTTTCACTTAACTAAATATAAAGTAAATCGGGCCAGGAAGAGCGGGCAAAAGAGGTGTGGGCATGTAGTTGTTAAATGTGTTGTAAAACAGTACCTCCATTTCCTGCTTTTGCTTCACTGGCTATAATGTAAATGGGGCATGCCAGGCTGTGGCTGTGGACAGGGGGTCAGAGTGAGCAGTGCAGTTGCAACGCCTCTGGGTGGCACAGAGGACTGGACAAATGAATAAAAGTAAATAAATAACAAGTGAATAAATAATGTAAATACAAGAAGAGAGAGAGAGCACAGTATCAAGGTAAGGTTTCCAGCGGTAGGTGTCTTACAATCACATGAAACTGGCAGCTCCTTGTGGCTCTTGCTGGTTCTGGGACTGCACCCGGACAGGCCCCTTGGTGTGGCTATGTATAGAGGCATGGTATGAGTGGGATGATCGTGACCACTCTGAAGTGACGACAGAGCAGAGGAAAGCTAACAAAGCTGAAGGTTGCACGGACAGTGACAGTGCTGGGACTTCAGTACAGTGATCCTGCGTGTGGCTGTGTATGGGCTGAGCCGTGTAGGAGTAACACCACTGACAGAGCATAAAGATGAGACTAAAAAAAAAAAAAAAAGAAAGAAAGAAAAAAAAAAAAAAAAAAAAAAAAAAAAAAAATGGTGAAACCTAAGAAAGGGAGGCAAGTCATTCCTGCCTGGATGAAAATTGTGTCCCCTGTACAACAGTGTTAAAATGTTAGTGGGAGTTCATGCCCCTCAACTTCCAGGCAGTGCTCATGTGACATACCTGATATATTCGGACTACATTTCTCCAGAACTGTGCTGGCTAGAGTTGTCAAATTGTGACACAGATCAAAGTAAAAGCCTTGTTTATAACGTGTTGAGGTTTTAAAGTCTTGGACTAACACTGAATCTACTGTGTGCATTCGAACACAGAGATACATAAAAAGTGTGATAATGTCTGAGTTTGTCAAAGCAACGCAAGTCCAGGGATTCATGATTTAATATGGAATTATAAAATGTCACCAAAAATTTTTTTTTTTTTACATAACAGTGGGTGTTTTGCATATTTGGGGGTTTTTTTCCCGTAACAGTGGGAGTTTAACATACTTTGGTAGAAGAGTTTTGAGTTAAAATGAAGCATGCAGTCTCTTCATATGATAATAAAACAAAGGTTTTGTTTATCAACACAACAAAAGCACACACCATATTTCGTGAAATTGTAATACATTCTATACAGTCGCTTTGCAAAAACCATGCGATTTTTTTTTTTTCCATGTAGCAGTTTAGTTTTGAAATAAGAAGAGTTCAGGTGGAGTAGCCCTTCAATTCAAGCAGATCAGTCGAGACTAGCCAAGCAGGAGAGGCTGCCCAGGCTGTCAACTGGGAGGGGTTGAAAGAGGTATAGGGGAGAAAAAGAAGGTAGTGTTACAGTTTAACATGATTTGGGGGATAGGCAGCGTAGTGTTTCTGCATTGATGTACAGTTTAACAAGATTTGGGGGATAGGCAGCGTAGTGTTTCTGCATTGACTTACAGTTTAACATGATTTGGGGGATAGGCAGCGTAGTGTTGTTTCTGCATTGACTTACAGTTTAACATGATTTGGGGATAGGCAGTGTAGTGTTTCTGCATTGATGTACAGTTTAACATGATTTGGGGGATAGGCAGCATGGTGTTTCTGCATTGACTTACAGTTTAACATGATTTGGGGGATAGGCAGCGTAGTGTTTCTGCATTGACTTACAGTTTAACATGATTGGGGGATAGTCAGCGTAGTGTTTCTGCATTGACTTACAGTTTAACATGATTTGGGGGATAGTCAGCGTAGTGTTTCTGCATTGACTTACGGTTTAACATGATTTGGGGGATAGGCAGCGGAGTGTTTCTGCATTGACTTACAGTTTAACATGATTTGGGGGATAGGCAGCGTAGTGTTTTCTGCATTGACTTACAGTTTAACATGATTTGGGGGATAGGCAACATGGTGTTTCTGCATTGACTTACAGTTTAACATGATTTGGGGGATAGGCAGCGTAGTGTTTCTGCATTGACTTACAGTCTAACCTGATTTGGGGTATAGGCAGCGCAGTGTTTCTGCATTGACTTACAGTTTAACATGATTTGGGGGATAGTCAGCTTAGTGTTTCTGCATTGACTTACAGTTTAACATGATTTGGGGGATAGGCAGCGTAGTGTTTCTGCATTGACTTACAGTTTAACATGATTTGGGGGATAGGCAGCGCAGTGTTTCTGCATTGACTTACAGTTTAACATGATTTGGGGGATAGGCAGCATAGTGTGTTCTGCATTGACTAGTGTTTCTGCATTGACTTACAGTTTAACATACTTTGGGGGATAGTCAGCATAGTGTTTCTGCATTGACTTACAGTTTAACATGATTTGGGGGATAGGCAGCGCAGTGTTTCTGCATTGACTGTTCTTGTTGTTCTTTCCACAGGCAGCTAAACAGGACCCCAAAGCCAAGGCCCCCCCCCCCCCTCTGTGGCTAAGAAAGGCACACCAAGCAAGCCACCACCCGGGGGAGGGGGGAGTACCTGAGCCTCGCACCTCCACCCCCACCTCCCCTGCCCACACTCCCGTCTCCCAGGAGCAGGAAGAGGTCATGGAGAGAAAGTACAGGGAGAACTGTACGCACAGGTGAGACATTGTATGACACTGGTGAGACATTGTACGACACTGGTGAGACATTGTACGACACAGGTGAGACATTGTACAATACACGGTGAGACATTGTACGACATTGGTGAGACATTGTACGACACTGGTGAGACATTGTACGACACTGGTGAGACATTGTACGACACTGGTGAGACATTGTACGACACAGGTAAGATTTTGTACACCACAGGTGAGACATTGTACAACACAGGTGAGACTGTGTACAGCACAGGTGAGACTTTGTACACCACAGGTGAGATGTTATACACCACAGGTGAAATGTTGTACAACACAGGTGAGACATTGTACAACACAGGTGAGACATTGTATGACACTGGTGAGACATTGTACAACACAGGTGAGACATTGTACAACACAGGTGAGACTTTGTACAGCACAGGTGAGACTATACACCACAGGTGAGATGTTACAACACAGGCGAGATGTTGTACAACACAGGTGAGACATTTTACAACACAGGTGAGACATTGTATGACACTGATGAGACATGTACAACACAGATGAGACATTGTACAACACAGGTGAGACATTTTACAACACAGGTGAGACATTGTATGACACTGATGAGACATTGTACAACACAGATGAGACATTGTACAACATAGGTGAGGACATTGTACAACACAGGTGAGACATTGTATGACACTGGTGAGACATTGTACAACACAGATGAGACATTGTACAACACAGGTGAGACATTTTACAACACAGGTGAGACATTGTATGACACTGGTGAGACATTGTACAACACAGATGAGACATTGTACAACACAGGTGAGACATTGTACAAAAACAGGTGAGACATTGTACAACACTGGTAAGATGTACAACACTGGTGATATGTTGCTCAGCACAGGTGAGACATTTGTACACCACAGGTGAGACATCATACATACACAGGTGACACATTGTACAACACAGGTGAAACTTTATACACCACAAGTGAAACATTGTACAACATAGGTGAGACATTGTACAACACAGGTGAGACATTGTATGACACTGGTGAGACATTGTACAACACAGATGAGACATTGTACAACACAGGTGAGACATTTTACAACACAGGTGAGACATTGTATGACACTGGTGAGACATTGTACAACACAGATGAGACATTGTACAACACAGGTGAGACATTGTACAAAAAAACAGGTGAGACATTGTACAACACTGGTAAGATGTACAACACTGGTGGTGATATGTTGCTCAGCACAGGTGAGACATTGTACACCACAGGTGAGACATCATACATACAGGTGACACATTGTACAACACAGGTGAAACTTTATACACCACAAGTGAAACATTGTACAACACAGGTGAAACTTTGTACACCACAGGTGAGACATTGTACAACACAGGTGAGACTTTGTACACCACTGGTGAGACATTGTACAACGCAGGTGAGACATTGTGCATCACAGGTGAAATGTACAACACAGGTGAGACATTGTACAACATGGGTGAGACACTGTACACATTACACAGTTGAGACTGTACAACCCACAGGTGAGACATTGCAACAACATGGGTGATACAACATTTGTGACATTGTACAACACGCAGGTAAGATTGTTCAGCACACTTGAGACATTATACAACACAGATGAGACTGGGTACAACATGGGCGAGGCACTGTGCATCACAAGTTAGACCCAGTTGTTAGAGATGAGACATTGTAGAACAGATGAGAGACTGCACATCCAGGTGAGACATGGTACAACCTTGGTGAGATGTAGCACAATCCAGAGGAGAGGAGACTGTACAACACACAGATGACACATGTTACAAGGATGAGATACTGTGCAACACAGGGGAGAGATTGTGTAATACAGATAATGCACTGTAGAACACCAGATATTTCATGTAACACAGGTGAGACATTGTACAACACAGATGAGACATTGCACAACACAGACAAGATTGTACAACACATAGGTAAGACACTGAACAATGCAAGTGAGATTCTGGACAACAAAGGTGAGACATTGTAAAACACAGGTGGACATAGAGTTATTACAACACAGGTGAGAAACTGTACACCAAAGGTGAGACATTTTACAAGCGAGTCAGTGTGCAATACAAGAGGCTGGAACTGTTAGATGGCCAGGGGAATCAATAGTTGAAGCAGACAGACTTGCTCCCCTTGCACCTTTTTAACAGGACATGAAAAATGCCAAATATCAGTGTCATAATAATACACCACCAGGAAGTATTTAGACTCTGTAGAAATAACTATTTCATAGATAGTGATCAGTTTATAACCATACTATTTAGAGTTTTCATTGTCAGTGGAAAAATTTGAAATTATTTTGTGAGACACAACCTGGATATCCTTGTTGCTCTGGATTTGCATCTTAATGTAATGGGGTCGTTGTTCATCCATAATCAATCCTTCCACTTCATTTCACAAGAATTGGTTCAGCACTTGATGCAAATCATGCCTTCAGTCAACCAACCAACCAACCAACTCACCACCATGGGTGAAAAATGACATCCTTAACGGTTACAAAAAAAACATATGCAGGCAAAAGAGAGATTGTGGGTTGGTGCTATACTGTGGTGCTGTACCTCTTCCCAGAGCAGCCAAGATTTCACGCAGAAGTCAGTCATGACAAAGTAACTCTGTGAAACACTGGATAGTTATGTGCACGGTATGTTCAGAGGAAACAAAAACTCTGAACTGATCCTTGAAGAAGCTCCGTGGTGCATTCCATGTCATGTACCGCTCACAGCAAAACACATTCGTTTGTTGGGACTGCACACAATGTGTGACATAAACATTTACAGCAGACTCCATGAAAGCCTTGTTCAGAGATGTCCCACCTGATGTGATCTTTGAATTTCTGAGATTAACATTTTAATCTGATCAGAGATTTTACAGAAGGAAGATTTTTAACGAAGTTTGCAGCGTGTTTTTAGGTGTATTTTAAAGGATGTGTGTGTTTTTTTTTTTTTTTTAAATGACTTAGTTGACTTCAGTGCAGTGACAGCCCTGATATGGCTGTTTGTGGTCGGTCGGCTGGGCTATAAGCAACATTACCTTACCTTAACTTACCTGACATTGGTGTGGTGTTGCAGATGTATGTCATATTGGGTGAGCAGATGGAGCGGATGGATTGCGTCTTCGAAGACGTCATCAAGACCTCCTAGATGTCTGTCTTCAGTCCATTCTCAAACATTTTGGTTTGTGGCTCTGCTCTCTGTGCGATTTGCAGAATTTGGTCCTAACACTGTGTGGCCAGCTGAAACCTCTGGTTGTCATCATACTGCCAGTGTTGTTACACTGTCTGTAGGGCAAGGTCACTGTGCAAATAGCTTCTTGGGTTCGCTTGATCTATAAATAACATTGTCCTTACCATTAACTAGAAACCTTTTCCCACCATGCAAAGTGACACTTGTATGCCAAAAGTAGCAGCAGTAATTTTTCTTGTCAGTTTTTATTTCTGGATCATGAAATGCTACCATGTGTGTGATATCATTCATGTAGTTGGTCTTTGTCTCTCTGCATGCAATATTTTGCAATGATAAAGTTTTTAGCTTTGATACTACTTGTTTTATAACAGCAAACACTGGAATACTTTGCAATATTCAAACATGTTTATTTCATGACTATAATCTTTACTACCATTTTTGTGGTATATTGACGTCTGGCAATAGCAAAAGACATTCCGTCCACTGTATGCTCTTTCTGAACTAAAAACATAAGAGAGATGCTATTTGATTTGTCTGCTTTTGTGGAAATGAGACTGAAGCTGAAGATCCTGGATTGATGACTTAAAGGAATGGAGTGAGTGATTTTGACACCTCTGCCCTCTGGGACATGACCAAGGTCAAAGGGCTTTGAAAATCTCGACTGCACAATCTTCATCACCTCAGTCTACCACCTCTTGTCGTGGGAAGATGTCATGGAGCATGAGAAAGAATGAACATCTGCATAAACTCCACACACGTAGGTACAGAACAGCCTCCTCTGGTGGGTTGCCTCTTGACTAGTCAGCATTTGTTATTCCCTGTGGACTGCCAGTGCCAGGGCTGCAGCAGAATCGGCCAGGCTGACAGCGTGCTACAGGACCACGAGTAGCAAGGGGGTGGCACTGCTGGAGTGACAAGAGATGTGACAGAAAAAAAAAATCACCGATTTGACTTTTTTACCGATTTTTTTTTTATCCTATACACGTCTACTGATGCAACATGAAGGGACTGGTGAACTTCCGTCTGAATGTGCTGCTGCTCCCATTTTCTTTCTTCCATCGTAAACTCAGTCACATGCAGAAAGAAAAGAAAGGAGAGGTGAGATGGCAACGAAAAAATAAAAGCACATCAGAGAGAGAGAGAGAGAGAGAGAATGTGCAGGGTTGATTAGAAGGCAACAGGATTAGGGCGTTTTTTTGTTTCCCAGTCACACACATGTATTGAGCAAAAACTAGACAAAAAGGCTTCCTCCCCAACACACACACACTGACCCAGAGAAAGGCAAGACATGATATAATATTTATTCTGTACACAATATGGCTATGTACATAAGACAAGGTAGGATCCTTCACTCTACCCCTACAAAAATCGTATTGACTGGAAGATCAGCGAACAGTTATCATAGTCAGTCAGACATCATCCACATTGACACCACCATCAATGGAGGAGAAAAAAAACAAAACTTTCTTTAGATCAACAGATGTCTCACCATTTGCAAAAACACAAAACATATCTATGTATGATGGAAAAGGATAGGTAGAATAATGGATGAATATGACAGGAAGAAAGGAGAAGGGGGGATGAATGTTCAAGTGGTGATGGAGAGAAAATTTAACTTTTTTTTTTTTTGTTGTTTAAAAAGTTGTTCATAATCATTTCAGTTTCAAGGGGGGGGGGGGGAGAGACATGAATTAGACTGAAAAAAAAAATGAGCGACTGAATTCGTCCATTTTTGAAAGTGGTCATAAAAAAAAAAAAAATCAAGAAAACTGAACAAAAAATATGGATTGACAGCAGATGAGAAGTATGAGTGAATCAAACTTTGACAAAATCTGTTCAGGTTTAAACAATCTTAAACAAGAAAAAAAAAAAAGAAAGATATTCACAACTGGTTTTCTGTATGTACTTGCCACACGTACACACCATCCAAAACACGCACAGGCACACACACACGTACTGGTTTGCAAACGAAGGGGCTGGACCCACGGTTTTGAAGAACTATGGCATGCAAAGTGGTCAAGGCACGCTAAACATGGAACACACAGCTTGGAAAACATCATCACCTTGAACATATCATGGTATACAGCCAGAACAAAAAGAAGGAAAAATAGTCACAAACATGGTCAAAACACACACTAATCATTGTTCACAGAAATGGGCAATGAAGGACAATTCTACTTTACTCAGCAGATGTGTGATTTTGCCATTTCTAAAATTATGAAGAAGGGGTGGGATGGGGGGGGGGGGGGGTGGTTAGATCTTGTCCTCAACTTCCATCCATTAAAAAAAAAAAAAAAAAAAAGAAAGAAGAAATAAACCTCTGACCTGAACACTCTGGTTTGCCAATTCTCATTACACACTTAATTAAAATACTTTTCTTCATCAAAAAGAGCACGGGTGAGGCATAAATGTAACACATGTTGCAACCTGAAGATCACAACCTAAATTTCACCAACAGAATTGTAGTCAGAAAACTATGAGGATGGTGCCAAATACTATGAAGTCTTCATTCAGTGTGCGTCTCATAACACCACAAAAAAACAGCCCCTACGTCATACTGATGGCGACAAGGACTACCAGAACAACTCGTGGAACAGAGAACTGCCGATCCTTTTAGCAATACTCTGTGCATGAGATGCAGGGGCAGAAAGGTGAAGAATAGAAAGTGGAGGAGAAGGAGAGGAGAGGGCAAGCAGACGAGCCATGGAAGATGGTGAGTATCTTAGGGTGGTCCCTTCACAAGTGCTAAATGCATTCTACACTTAACTTCTGGCTTCCAACTTGCGCTTGGTTTAGCAAAGCATACTGAGCAAGAAGGCAGTGCAATGGAGGAAAGAGTTCAAGGAAGTAATGATCGATACTGTTGGAACTTATTAGCGACACCATTTCCAAACCCTATAAAGGTGCTAAAAAGGTTAGTGCAAGCCACAAAGTGAGCAAATCATGCAACCCCCCATGCTGTTTGTTAAGTAACGATGCAGGACAGATCAAACAAATACTTGGAACAGGTGTTCCTTGCCGAGAGTTTGGCCCAACAATGAAACAAAATGGTTGTAGCGCCACTTTCCAGCAAAAGATAAAAACGACACTTTCACAGGATGACCTAGTTCTCTGTTTAATTAACTATGACAGTTTGAACAGAGAGCACTACATGGTGGCTGCTAGCAGAGTTTGATGTGTAAGATTTACTACATCAGAGTGTGAGGATAATGGGGGGGGGGGGGGGGGGGGGGGGGGGGGGGGGGGGGGAATGCCCATCTGATGTCATGACAAGGGAGGGAGAAAGGTTTCCGATCTCGAGGGGAGTTTCCACTTCAAAGAATGACTCACTTACAAAGAAAACTCGATTTGGAACTGATGACGAGATCGTCCCTGCGCGAGGCAGACCTGTCACTCACACACTCTAAGGCAAAGACAACACGGCAAGATGTCTCCTGTGAACTGGCGGCTGAATCCTGGCTTGCCTTTTGCAGCTATAAAATGGGGTTGTCTCTCCCATTAATTGTTTCTTCATTATTCAAACTATTCAGGTATGAATGACGTTGCATTCAAATGTACCTGAAATGCCTGTACATCTTCCTTTTGACAAAAAAACAGGAGAAAATGGATCTTTGGGCCATACAAGCGAAGAGAGTTTCAGAAGACCTGGTGGAACAGGGAAGGTTCTAACCATTGTAATGTGTGTGAGAACGTTTGGAAAAAGGGGGCTCTACATGAATGCGCTACAAAACCTATCCCTTGCCACACCCCCCACAGCATTGCAGCAGTTCACAGAATATCAGCACAACTGAAGTCAGCAGACTAAGAGCAGCAGAGAGGGAGAGAAGCTTTGAAGAAAAATGACAGAGTTACTGGCGTAATGTGTGGACGAGGCAGCAGCAGCAGTTTATTCACATTCCATCCAGGCTGAGAACACACTTGCAAAGATATCCACGCGCACACACACATACACATATACAACACACACACATACAGAAAACAATCTCTGAAAGCCACGTAAGATCTTAGCCTTTCTCACACACACACACAGAAAACAATAAGTGAAAGCCACACAATATCTTGGTCTTCCTAAACACACGCACAAAGAGGAGAGGTGACAAAATCATGAGTCCAGCTTCAAGTGAACACAACTACAACCAAAAGAAAAAAAAAAAAAAAGCCACTCTAACAGTGTGTCATACACTACTTGCATGACATTACCATGGAAAGAAGGGGGCAGCTGGAGAGTCAAGAAGACGAGGGACTGGACAAGACAAAATGGTCGATACTGACAAATGAAAACAACTGCCACAAGTCTAAAAATTAAATAAAAATAAAAAAGACAGATCAAATCATGACACTGTTTCATGTAAACGCTTGCATTTGAAACCCTCTAAACACAAGTTGCTGCACATGTTCAGAACAAAACAGTTGTCTGTGTTATGAAGCCCCCAGACATAGCGAGTTTCGGGACTTGAATCCAGACACCCCGTTTTAAAACATTGACCCGATCCATCCACAGGTTTAAAAGCATCAAGCTAGCAGATTCGAACCATGTTTCCTTCAGGTAATCTCTCTTTATCAAAGTGCTTACTATATCCAGTGGTGTTGCTTTCTGAGATCAGGAATATGCTAAAGGTTACTTCCCTTCTGAAATGGCAACTGTTTTTGGCGATGCCATTTTAAACATAAATCCATTTGCAGAGTTATTATTTTTTTTAAAAAAAAAATGCAGAGCAATAAAAACATTGAATTACACATGCAACACGTATGCGTGTCTGACTACAGGAAATCAGCTGAGCGTGGGAGATATGGAAACACTGGTTTTGTCAAGAGGGAGTTTGTGTGAGACATGAGCAACAATCAATAACATTACACATGTTTCAGTGGGGTTGAATGCCAAGTTTACAGGCAGGTATCTCCATCATACATCAGTATTTAACTATTACGGTCTTACTTTTGACTTCTTACCTCTACGAAAGTTTTACTCAGAAATGATCTCGCAATGACTTCAATTTCTTTGTTCAACTGGCTGTTAATCGTGTCTGCAAGGGAGTATGGGATCATAAAGGTGAAAGATTAGTCTATAGATATACAAAGAACTTCATAGTCTGTCCTTTGCAGGAGTGAAGAACTCAAGACACTGGCTGAACTCTCACAAACCACTGTGCATCTGTGGGCTGCCTTAACAACGCCCAGTCAGTTGTATTTAACTAAGAGCCAATGACAAACAAAAGCAATATCATTCAGGAACAAACACTTAATTCTGCATCTCTGGTGGTGACAGGTCTTTGCTTTTTTGCATAAACAGCACTGTCACAGAGAAACAAACACACACACACACACACAGAGAATCTATTTCAGGATGAAGCTGGCTTTCACTTGGCCTTCTAATGATATCTGAACGAATCTTACAAATAAGTAAAACTTATAGTCACAATTCACGCTTCATGTTAACATACGAAACTGTCATGGATTGAGTGAGAGAGGATGACAATGATAAATGTGGTAAAATGAGAAACAGCAGACAGATGCAACTGACTTGCTGGGAATAACACTCATAAGCAGGCCATCTCTTCTTCCTCTACTTCTAATTCTCCCTTTCACACGTTAAAACAACCTCTCACACACATGATCATTGTTTGACACTTCGGTCTGTGTGGGTAGTCCTGACTTTCAAATAAAAAAGTTAATCATTTTTTTTAAAAAGCAAGCAAGAGACCGATACCAATTTTATCCACAATGATTGGTGCTATTCTGGAAAAAAACATAAACCTACTTTCCGGAAAAAAAAAAAAAAAAAAAAAAAAAAAAAAAAAAAAAAAAAAAACCTTACTCCTATCCCCATGCCAAAAGTGATTTCACACAAAACGTAAAATTCTACAAAATAACAGGTGGACAATCAAGTGAAGGGAGTAGGGACTAAGAGACTTTTCAAAGAACTAGAAACGGCCTGTGACAAACCATGGGAAGTGGAGTATGATGGAAGAGTACACAGAACACATACAGACTGACCTCACACTGCTGAAGACTGTGACTCTGACGCAGCCACGACAATCCACTACAACGTCATCATCATCAACAACTACCCAACTCACCAAAGCAAACGTCAACACCCTGGTAATACAGTCCAGGGCTTTCATACAAGTACATAAATAAATCTGACCAAGATCTGCATTCTTTATTCATTTTATGTAGTTTACTTGTTTAAGGCGAAGTTGTGTACAAAAAACAAAGTCAACAGCAGTTGAAAAAACAGATCCATGAGATATGCACATGAACAAGAGTGAATGAACCAACCACCTGGTGTCCCATGCCTCAAGAGCACAGCACACTCGCTCTTGGTGTTCAGCAAATCTACTGATTCACAAACTCCTGCCTCAGTCTTCTTATATTCTCTGCATATCGACAGCATGCACAGCTCAACTCAACTCTCTCGATCTCTCGCACAAGCAATGTAAAAAAATCATTCAGTGTCAGTCACACACACAAGCTAAAAAAACACTACAGCATGGATCAACAAAATGAATCGGTATCACTCGAGCAAGTCACTTACAAGTTGAATAATTACTTCCCCAAAGGGCCTCGACTCTAAATGTCGATGGCTCTGTAGTGGAGAGCGACAAAATCTCCCCTCCAATCCAACAATTCAAACAGAAATCGGCAATAATGCTGTCCATACACAGATTGCCAAGCCATACAAGTCTTGTTCCAGTTCCTACAAGGAAAGTAAATGCATATGACGCCAACCACACTAATTATACTTGTGACCTTGACCTCTATTCATAGACACGCGGCAAAGGTCACACTGGGAGTGGCATAACTTGGCACGATCCATGATGGAATCGGTCCTGAGAACTGTTGTGGTCACAGAAATATACACCTGCAGCACACAACACCTCTCACTGTCGTAACCTTCCCTTCATATCAAAAGAATGAAAAAAAAAAAAAGGTAAGTACAAGAAACACAACCTACAATTTCCTTTCCTACACAGTTACACAGTTTCCCCTGGGACAGCTCACACTCATGGCAAAAAGGACTCGCTTTCTTTGTTCTTTTGCCTGACAAAGGTAAAGTAAAAAAAAATTAAAACAATTTTCAGGCATCCTTCAGAAACTGTGTACTTGCAATGATATCTAGTTTTCTGCCAAGCCCTTCCCATCAAACGTTGCTTGTTTCCATTCATACCCAGACACACACCAACAATGACGTCAGGCTGTTCATGTCACGTCTTCTGCGTTATTAGGAACAGTGTCAGGATGGTTGTTCATAGCAATCAAGTTGAAACGTTTGACAGGAAACTTTTCTTGTCTAATCTAATAAGAAATTGAGGAGCAGTGCCCAGTTGAACAGTTCAACTCCTACCAGTTCCTCCCCCTATATTTTTCCACTGTCATGGTTTCAGCAATTACAAATGTATTCTGTGGTAAGATTCTGCTTTTCTTTACATATTCAAATTTTTTTTTAATATTTACCCCATAATTTCACATACAATCTGACATAACTTTGTGCATATTTATTTGATGCTCGATAAACAATTGTAACCGAATTCTGTTTAAAAATCAGCACAAAAATGTCCACACCTGTGAGAGTTAATAAACATCGAAGCAACCTCCCAACCACTTCTCACTGCAGTGTGAATCAGTCAGCAGATGACTGAATAATTTAACAATTCATACTCACAGATGGAAAATGTCTGCCTCACCTTTGCAGCTCTTCCTCATAAATTTTGTATCTTTTCCATCAGAGTGGAAACCTGATGAATGTTGTTTTTCAGTTAGCAGGTAAACTGCCAGAAGAACTAAAGGAAACCGTGGTGACAGTACAACTCAATGGCTGACAATCTCAAAACCTGATGGATGACTACTTCCTTTCATCAGTGCCACTGAAGACACTATTGTTCCCGTTTCCCAGTATCTTATTTCACAACTTTTGTAGTAACATTTTCTGTGGACAGGGTTCCTACAGACTCCCAAGAGCAAAATTCAAGGAGTTTTCAAGGAGTGTTTGTTTTATTTCAGGGCTACAATACTTGCATAAAAATTGAAAAAAGAAATGGCAGTTTGATTCTTCTGCACTTAGGTTGATGAAAAAATTATTTAAAAACAAATTTTTACAAACATCATTGTGATCCTGGATTGTCGTCTGCTACTGTTGTCAAAATTGATGAAGTTACAAATTATCTCCCTTGGTTAAATAGCAGACGACAATTCAGGATCATGACGATGTTTGTAAAAATTTTGTTTTAAAATAATTTTTCATTAACCTGAATGCAGAAAAATCAAACTGCCATTTCTTTTTGCCACATCAAAGATTTTTGGAGCTGATGGCTTGATTTTCAAAGGTTTTCAAGGAGGTTTGGTCAACAGAACCACATTTGACTGATTTTCAAAGGTTTTCAAGATCTTGAAATTCGCTGTCAAAATTCAAGGAGATTTAAGGAGCTTACAAACCCTGGTGGAGTTGCTAAAAAAAAAGAAAAAAAAACTTTAAGAGATCTGTTAGAACTCAAGCAGCTGCCAAGTGTCTTTTAGAGGAACTTTCAATTGACCTGAATGGGTCAATTATTAATGGGCAAACCGACTTATGTGTTGGTATGAATGGATAATAATAAGTTCTAGTGAACCGTCGTCTGTGAAAACACAACCATATGTACAAAAACAATAAATCCCCAGGGAAACAAATACACCATAATTTGCCACTAAAAACACTTGCACCACACTACATTCACGCATGAGAAAAAGGAAAAACAAATTCCTTTTTGATCCACTTTCTAAAGGACAATGTACACTGGCTTTCACGAACATGTATATGCTGCTTTTTGCCCCCCCCCCCAGTCAACAAAAATAAATAAATGAATACCCCCCCCCTCCCCCTATCAATAAAATATAAATAAATGAATAAGCAAACAAATAAACACTATAAAATGATAAATAAACAAAATTGCATTTCCTTAAAGAAAACCCAGGCCTCCTTTCCAAATGCATTGCACACGGCCATGTTACCAGACTGGCCTTTCTTCAAAATGGAAAACGTCCTACCAGGACAGACCTCATCATTCCATTTTCAGACTCGGCAAGACTCTGTACCTCATCGGCCCTTTGAAACCACACAGGATGAAAAGAAAGTTTCATCCTTTCCAGCACACTGAACTGAAGTGCGTCCAGCAGGCCCCAACCTTCACTTTTTGATTCACCCTTAAAAACAGTGTTTCCTTTCTTGGCTTCTCCACTCCTCCTATGGCTGCACCACAGCCTCTCCACTTTCGACATCAAACACTGCCACTGCAACATCTTCGTAGCCTTCTGAGGCAGACTGCACAAGACCTGCTATAACTGCTCAATAAATGCCAGTAATATATGCTGACTTAATTGTGGGGAGCCGTCTTGCAAAGATGTTATTGAACCGAGTCCCAAGAAACGATGCCTGAAATCCAAATGTCACTTGTAGCTGCCAGATAGTCTAGCGGCTTTCTATTTTCACAGCCTATTTCCACAAATAGAAACACATGTTCCTATTCCTTCCTAACCACTTCCGTATTACCCAGCAATTCACAAATACTTTATTTTTTCTTTTTCATCTAATTCATTTCTGCATGTTGAAGTAACAGTATAGCCATCAAGGCCTATAACTGGAGCAAAAGATCACTTCTGCAGCATTAGAATCTCACATAATCTGCTGTTGACGGGACTATAATTTTAATCTTAATCTTACATAAAGTTTCAAATCTATTCTGTCTAAAAGGTTTTTTTTTTTCCAAGACTCTGCAGTGATTCTTGATTTATCCTAAAATAGATGAATTCTGCACTGCCAAGCCAGACAACTAAAATCAAAAGCAAACATGACCGACTGAGCTATGGATTTACTTTTTTACTTTGATTCACTCTCTGTGACCAAATTCTATCATTTCCACATGAATTATCTTTTTAACATCTAATTCATTTCCGCAGCAGTAGTAACAGTATAAACTGTCAAGGCCTAAAACTGGAACAAAAAGTTAACTTCTGCAGCATCAGAATCTCACAATAATTCCAAATCTATTCTGTACCAATAGTTTTTTAGACTGTGTATCGATTCTTCATTTATCCTAAAAATGCATGGAACCTGGACCTGCCAAGCAGTAAGAATAAAATCAAAAGCAAACCTGACAGACTGAGCTATGAATTTATGAATCTACTCTGAAAGGAAATATGAAATGAGGCAGGGAACAGTAAACAATAAACAATTAACAAGTAGGGTAACTCTGTGTGTGTGTGCTGTGCCGTCATGTCTGCCAGGCGATTCGGTGTCATAAGCAGCATTCCTTTTGGAGTTATGTTTTCTTGTGGGAGCAAGAGTTACCCTTCTTGTTAATTGCTTATAATTTACTATGATTCACACTCTATGGCCGAATTTTAACATCTCCACATGAATTCCTGATTTCAATTCATGGCATCTTCTAACCAAAAATCGATTCAATTTCAATCATTCAAATTTGAATCTGTAATACACTTTCTTGTCCGATTATTATTTTCTTTCTAAAAGCTTGTGGATTTAACGGGATACATATACATGATAAATGTTAGAAAAGTATGTGACATTTCCATCAAAGCAAGAATATAAAGTAAATGCATAAAAACCTTGAGAAGTGGAAGACCAATGATCACTTGTGAAACCGACAATGGTCCACCTGATAATCCTCTGATCAAACAAGGGAAAGGTCTTGCAGCTATTCAACAACGTCACAGAAAGAAAGAAGTGAAATCTATGTCACTGTCCACAACAAGAAACTAATGTTCAGGGTAGATAATGTTTAGGGTAGATTTTCCCTTCCTCTTCGAAGGGCCATACACAGTCAAAATGACTATTAAGATCTTGTGAGGAATGGCATAATTCACCAAGATATTAACAATAAATCAATCAAATAGTACACTCACACATATGCGCATTACCAAATTCAAATGAAAAAAAACTTCAAATTGACTGGTTAGGTCAAGACTAAACCTTACAGTATGCAATCATCTGAAATTAAATAGACATAAATAAATGTTGTGAGAGTGTGTGTGTGTGTGTGTGTGTGTGTGTGTGAGGGCGAGTACATGCATGTTCATGCTTGTGTGGATACCTGAACTGATGAAGAAACTGAAACAAAACCACAGAAAAAAAATTACCATAAAATTTCGACCTTTATCCTTATCTATAACTTCAGGAATTCACTTCATCTCCCACATCACTTCGCTACAGAGAGTGGACTGCCACAACGCGGAACAACAAGCTCATAACATACGAGCACAGACCAAACGATCAGCAGTAAGCAAGGAAAAGTACACCTTTCGATTCCCCCATGGGCGGCATTAGATCAGACTCCTAACACCACTATCCCATGAGGATTCCACACACTTTCATGCACCACTGTGGGTCCTTCACACTGACAGTCTGTGAAAGGCAAATACTCACACACACACACACACACACACACACAGGAAAGCCGAGCATCTGTTATCACAAAAGAGCATTACATGTTTTAACAAGAAGAAAGGATAAGGATACGAACAGTATGCACCAGAGAGAATAGAGAGGAGGGGGAGGGGGGGAATCAAGCCTTCATATCCTAATGCATGAACAGAAATGATATGAAATGTGTCGTATAAGCTCAAACACACACACAGTGACACACCACACACACACAGTGACACACCACACACACACAGAGTCTCTTGGTTACAGAGTGGTGTATTTCACTGTAGAGAACATTAATGGAAGCACAGCCACTGGTTAAAAATCGTCAAAACACATTTCTTCCACACTCATCTACACCCGTCCTTTCAAACACCCATCCCCTCCCCTCCCCTTCCCTTCCCTCCCTTCCCTTGCTCAGACAATGTTCCCCTCCGTTGCTAATGGCCACAGCAGGATTGGGCACAATAAAGATCACTTGACATGCCCCTGTTTCTGTAGCATATGTTCAGTGTGGGTGATACTAGAGTGGAAAAAACACAGGTAGACTGCAAAAGATACATGGGTAGATCATGTTGAAATAGCAACCAAAACTATGTTTGTTAAAATAATAGAAGCAAGAAAAGAACCTACAAGATAAACTGAATTTGAGAGAAAAAAAAAAAAAAAAAAAGGGAGAAAAAACTTCAACAGGAAACACTTGTAATGCAGTACTTTTAGCCTCTTGAACATTCAAGAGGAATAAACCGTGTGCAATGAATGAAAACAAATCATTTGAAAGAACCCCCTAACGAGATCCTGATTGAGAGCACGAATGAAGAGAGATCCCAAGAAACATAGGCCCTGAGAAAGGGAAAAAGAGAGAGAGAGAGAGAGAGAGAGAGCTATCCTGTGGTCTTTCAAGCTTTTCAATTCTTCAGCAAGATGGTTGTTAATCCTCAACCTCTGTTTGTTACTATTTAGTCACATGCTTCTTTTCCACCTCAAATCATTACAATCATAATTGACTTTTTTTTTAAACATAAAAAAAATCAGCTTCAAGACCGAAACCCTAAAGGCCCTAGGGGGGCAGTAACCTGACAGAGGTTCACCATGCCAAGGGCACTGCATTTGTAGGAGATGGATCCCATCTCCATCCTTCTACCGCCTTCACCTGTCCTGAACTGAATCAGGCAGCTTGTATGGCTGAGCGGACAGGAAAGGTTTTCATGTTGACAAGTTCCATCTCTACCATAAACTTCCCAGCTGAACCCACACATGACATCTCCCATACAGCAATTCATCTCGGCATTACTAGCAGCAAACGTTTGCATCTGGTACTAAGAGCCATATTACTCTCATTTCCCGATCAAGTTCCTAAATGCTATGCATATTACTGTCAGTCAAGATTAACTTCTCTCTCCCTCTCTCTCTCACAGGTTTGAAATATCCTTTCCCACTCACCTCCCGTACCACTTCTACAAAGGCATCCAACACAAACCACACTGACCTAGCACTCCCCTTCGCCCACATCCGACATCGACAGGTGACAGCACTGCCACCCTTTGTCCAAACGCTACCAGTGGCAGATTAACGTTGATTGGCCAGAGGCCCCAAGGACAGCAACTCTCTAGCACATCACATGGTGATGAGGCAAGTCAGTCCCCTTTCTTCACGGAAGAACTGGACTCTTTTCATCACAACACTGGCAGTTAAGTACAACACGTAGAACTACCTTCCTCTTTCAGCACACTTCCCACAGCAGACGCAAACAAACCAACCCAAACACACAAAAACCCTAACAAACAGCTCTGGCAGCGTTAATCATGTCCTCCCAATCCTCTTACTCTCACACACACACACACACACAGGAAATTCTTTTGCTATCTTGGCAACTGTGGAGATTGAACACCCATTTCCCCCTACCCACGGTAAGTTTCACTCCCTCCCTCCCAACAAAGCTGGACCACAGACGGACGAGAGAAGGCAGTGAACATCAAGCATGTCTACGACCAAACCGACAACAAATCAAGAACCCTTTCCCCACTTTATCAAGTCCTTTTTGGCTGGATGACAAGTTCAAACTTTCACTGTCAAAACCTACTGTAGGAGTGTCTGCGGACTCGACAAGTTTAGCCTGAAGAGATGGTAGAGAGGAAAAACATACACCTGAAGGCACAGTGGGGTGCCAGATAAGTACTGTCCCCAACTGCCAAGCAAGCCAGCAGGGAGCAGTCCTGCACCACCCTTGGAAGCCTGCACTGTGTTCACATAGGGCGCAGACACATACAGGGCATCCCATTAGGCTGAAGAGATGGCGGTGGTGATGACAATTGAAGTCAACAATCTTGACGTCATGAGTAACTTTTTCATCTGCATGATTTCTCCACAATGCTTGTATATCTAGAGAGAGAGAGAGAGAGAGAGAGAGAGAGAGAAGGAGAGAGGGAGACAGACAGACAAAGATACAGATAATCTTTCACTCACTCACTCACACACACACACACACACACACACAGATGGACAGCTACCCAGTAACCCCCAAACAGTAACAGCTACACAACCTGGTTATTTCCCTAGAGAACTACAAGAATCCCTTCCCTTCCCCTCCTTTCTCCCATCGTAACGCACTGCTGACAATCCACAAGGAGTCATTCACCATCCAACTCACAAACTGTTGTTCACACGAAACTTTATTCATTTCCATCACCTCATGGACTGCACTTGACTCGAGAGTCAGTGCCAACGGCTTCCTATCCTAACTAGACCACTTACTAAGAAATCCAACTACAAATGCTGCATTGTCTGAACATTAAATCTGTGGAAAATCAAATACAAAAAAAAAAAAAAAATAGCAAAGAACATCATCCATAAAGACAACCCCCCCCCCCCCCCCCCCCGACAAACAAACAACAAAAAAACAGGTGGCAATAGTGAAAATAAATCATAATGAACCAGAGGTAAATCCAAAGTTGATACTAAATATATTACCCAAACGTAAATCAAAGTATCAACTAGATACATTTCCAATCTTTAAAAAAGAAAAAAAAAAAAGGGGGGGGGGGGGGGGGGGGGGGGGGGTATGAAATGCCCAGACCAACAGCAGCGAGTTGTGAGAGCCTGAGGGGACACAGCAGAAGCATTGTTCCTGACCCCCCCCCCCCCCCCCCCCCCCCCCCCCCTGTGAACCTTGAGGCAGTTGTCAGTCAAACCACTTTCCTCTCCCATCCCCCCACCCCCATCCTACCCCAAGTCTTCAGCCACACAGCACTGTCAACATACTGCTGGTTGGATACGCCACTAACAGGTCCACTGTAGTGTCTAAACATCAGCCACAAAGGTTTAAAAAAAAAAAAAAAAAAAAACATTTTTTTTTTTATGCTAGCCACACAAGAGAGGCAGGCAGATGGCTTTCCCTCGCCCTCAAAGGGGCTGCAGGACACTGAATCGTTTTTGTCCCCCCCCTTGGCTGGCACACTGCCCTGCTCACACGCTTTCTTGTCTTGCACAAAAACACCTTGCGAGATGGTCAGTGCCAGGTGTGACAAGTTCAAAGCAGGTGTCAGCTGACAATGTCTCCCACGAAGAAAGCGTTCCTTGTCTGTCGAGGGAATGGAGTGTGGATGTCCAGTTCCGCTGTCGATGCCTGGTTCCTGGGGTTGCTCTTCAATCCATCGCTCGTCAGTGTTTTTTTTCTCTCCATACTGCTGGCTCTCAAAACAACTTGCCTGATGACCCTAACTGGGTTCAACACACCAGTTTTGTTCGTTAAATGGGAAAAAGCACTCACAATGGGAATCTCCCGTTTTTTCCAATGGTTTCATATCCACCCCAATCCCTTCGTTCTGTTTGTTCTCAAAAAAAAAAAAAAAAGACCATTGCACAATACACATCCTCTCTTCTGCCCGTCCCCACTTCTCTTCCCGCCTCCCTTTTCACGCAGCTCACCTTCTTCCAACAAAGAACATGATTTAAACCAAAGAGCAGCAGTGACTGATCCCTCTCTCTCTACACATGCAATGCTCTAGGACTGCTATAAAGACACACATCCCAAAAAACCCAACGCTTGCTCTTGTTCTCTTAATCAATCTTTCCATACACCAGCAGCCATAGCTGACGATGCCCTCTGAACCAATTCATGGCCTGTTCTCTCTCTCTCTCTACCCCCTCTCCACCCCTCGAGTATATGCACAGCTCACTGTCAATCCCACCATGTCTCTCTCAGCCATGGCTGTAGGAGAGAGCTGTAGCGAAGGTGCCGGCACACCCAAAAGTCCCAGGCTGCTATGTGTGTCGGTCAAACAAATCGCGCGCAGGGAGGGAGGGAGACGGCAGCTTAGTGCTGACCCACACACACACACACACACACCAGAACAGGACAACATGGCTCTACCATCACACACACACACACACACACACACACAGAGCCCAGGCCAGCAGTCGCTCCTCTTTGCCGCAGGAGCACCAGTGAATGTGTGTGTGTGTGTGTGTGTGTGTGTCAGTGTGTGGGTGTGTGTGAAGCTGGTGTGTCGCAGCTTGACGCAGTCAGTTCAGTTCAGTTCAGTTCAGCAGAAAAAGGCCACAAAACGGAGTTGCTGCAAACCGTTGACGATTCGCTGAGGTTGCACGTTGTGGAGAAGGGGTGGTCTCCCTTCGGCAGCTACTGGTGGTAAGGAGGGAGGGCTGGGAGGAGGGAAGGGGCGGGGAGTGGGGTCCACTGCTACCACCAGGGGTTGACGTCCTTGCTGGGCTCCGGTGTACACTGCAGGACAGAAGAATTGACGTTTATTACTGTGTGAGATGGACAGCAACATTTATTACTGTGTGAGATGGACAGTGATGTTTATTTACTGTGTGAGATGGACAGTGATGTTTATCTCTGTGTGAGATGGACAGAGGCAGACAGTGATGTTTATTATTGTGTGAGATGGCAAGAGACAGTGATGTTTATTATTGTGTGAGATGGACAGCGACGTTTATTACTGTGCGAGATGGAAAGTGATGTTTATTATTGTGCGAGATGGACAGTGACATTGATAAATTATTACAGTGTGAGATGGACAGTAATGTTTATTACTGTGTGAGATGACAGAGACAGTGATGTTCATTACTGTGTGAGATGGACAGAGACAGTGATGTTTATTACTGTGTGAGATAGACACTGATGTCTTTACTTAGTGAGATGGACAGTGATGTTTATTACTATGTGAGATGGACAGTGATGTTCATTACTGTGTGTGAGATGGACAGTGACATTTATTACTGTGTGAGATGAACAGTGATGTTCATTACTGTGCGAGTTGAACAGTGATGTTTTATCTCTGTGTGAGATGGACAGTGACAGAGATGTTTATTTACTGTGCGAGATGGACAGTGATGTTTATTACTGTGAGATGGACAGAGATGTTTTATTACTGTGTGAGATGGGCAGAGATGTTTATTGCTGTGTGAGATGGGCAGTGATGTTAACTACTGTGTGAGATGGACAGAGATGTTTATTACTGTGTGAGATGGACAGTGATGTTTATTACTGTGTGAGATGGACAGTGATGTTTATTACTGTGTGAGATGGGCAGTGATGTTTATTACTGTGTGAGATGGACAGGTGTTTATTACTGTGTGAGATGGACAGTGACATTTATTACTGTGCGAGATGGGACAGTGATGTTTATTACTGTGTGAGATTGACAGTGACGTTTATTACTGTGTGAGATGGACAGAGACATGTTTATTACTGGGTGAAATGGACTGTGACGTTTATTACTGTGTGAGATGGACAGAGATGTTTAATACTGTGTGAGATGGACACAGATGTTTTTTTACTGTGTGAGATGGACACAGATGTTTATTACTGTGTGAGATAGACAGAGATGTTTTATTACTGTGTGAGATGGACAGTGATGTTTATTACTGTGTGAGATGGACAGTGATGTTTATTACTGTGTGAGATGGACACAGATGTTTTTTTTCACTGTGCGAGATGGACAGTGATATTTATTATTGTGTGAGATGGACGGTGATGTTTATTACTGTGTGACATGGACAGAGATTATGATTACTGTGTGCGAGATGGACAGAGATGTTTATTACTGTGTGAGATGGATAGAGATGTTTATCACTGTGTGAGATGGACACAGATGTTATTACTATGTGAGATGGACAGAGGTGTTTATTACTGTGTGAGATGGACAGCGATGTTTATTGCTGTGTTAGACGGACAGTGATGTTTATTACTGTGTGAGATGGACAGTGATGTTTATTACTGTGTGAGATGGACAGTGATGTTTACTGCTGTGTGAGATGGACAGACAGTGATGTTTATTACTGTGTGAGATGGACACTTGCATTTATTACTGTGCAAGATGGACAGAGATGTTTATTACTGTGCGAGATGGACAGTGGTGTTTATTGCTGTGTGAGATGGACAGTGATGTTTCTTGATGTGTGTGAGATGGACAGTGATGTTCCTTGATGTGTGAGATGGACAGTGATGTTTCTTCATGTGTAAGATGGACAGAGACAGAGATGTTTATTACTGTGTGAGATGGACACGGACATTTTTTACTGTGTGAGATGGACAGATGTTGATTACTGTGTGAGATGGACAGTGACGTTTATTACTGTGTGAGATGGACAGAGATGTTTATTGCTGTGTGAGATGGACGCTGACATTTATTACTGTGCGAGATGGACAGAGATGTTAATTACTGTGTGAGATGGACAGAGATGTTTATTTCTGTGTGAGATGGACAGTGATGTTTCTCGATGTGTGAAATGGACAGAGACAGTGATGTTTATTACTGAGTGAGATGGACAGTGACGTTTATTGCTGTGTGAGACGGACAGTGATGTTTATTGCTGTGTGAGAGATGGACAGTGACGTTTACTGCTGTGTGAGATGGACAGATGTTGATTACTGTGTGAGGTGGACACTGATGTTTATTACTGTGTGAGATGGACAGTGATGTTTCTTGATGTTTGAGATGGACAGAGACAGTGATGTTTATTACTGAGTGAGATGGACAGTGACATTTATTGCTGTGTGAGACGGACAGTGATGTTTATTGCTGTGTGAGATGGACAGTGACGTTTATTGCTGTGTGAGATGGACAGATGTTGATTACTGTGTGATATGAACACTGTTTATTACTGTGTGAGATGGACACAGATGTTTATTACTGTGTGAGATGGACAGGGCGACTGATCACAGTCACAGAACATCAACAACAAGACAGTCTACATAATCTGCACCCCACATTCCACCACATCCCCACCTCCCTGAGTCAAGTCAGGTTTCAAAGAAATCAAAGAAGATTTAAAAAAAAAAAAAAAAAAAAAAAAAGTCACACGTATCTTCAAACCTGAAAGTGAAGAACAAACGCATCACTGTAACTTAGTGTGCTGGATTCTGTTTATTGTAAAGATCTTTACTGGGACCAAAACCCACTTCATGTGTTCATTCACTCACCTACACACACACACACACACACACACACACAACACATACACACGCACACACACACACACACACACACACACACACACACACACACACACACTTACACACCCTGAAACAGTGCTGTAACGTCCAATGACTTCAAAATTCTAAACACACACACACACACACACACTTACACACCCTGGAACAGTGCTGTAACATTAATGACTTCAAAATTATTAAAAAAAAAAAAATAAAATAATGAAAAAAAAAAAACCCAGACTGTGCAGGTTCTGAGCTCAGTACGACCCCGGGAACTGACCTTGCTGCCTAGATGGCCTTGTGAAGCCAGGTCATCTGAGTTGAGAGCTCTGCCGGGCAGTTCTTCCGTCTTCTCCTCCTCTCGCCGCTTCAGGCAGGCCGCTTTAGGGTTCAGGTTACGCTCTGCATCCACAGCATAGCATTCACGAACGGCGTTCGAGGTAATTTCATCATCAAAATTCGGCGATTTAAAAAAGGGAGGCAAGGAGAAAAAATGGTTTAAACGGTAGTAGGGACCCTAAAGGACGGTTTCTTCCCTTTTCGCGGGTCGCTGACTGACCGGCTCGCGTCCCGCTCGGACAATAACTTCGGCAAAGTTCGGCTGAGTCATTTTCGGTTCAAGATGACGAGTCGAGCAGGCAGTTCGATCAGGCGCGTGCCGTTTTCAAACGATCTAATGGCTCTTGAAGTGCTTCAAGAAGTTATCCGAGACCGTGAAAACGATGACGAAGACTTCAGAGAAGTGGAACGAAGCGATTCGGAGGAGGAATAAAGCGATCACAATCAACACCACCCTTTGCTATCGGAGATTGGTATTGATGACGAAGCTGATCCTCGACTTCAAACCGAGCGATACCGGTGCAAGTGGGCCCGAATCGGAGAGAAACGAGCCGATTCCGTCTACGTCGACTGCCTTCCTCCCTCCTTTCATGAGAGGTCGGGAGGAGAGTCGAGGAAGGGGAGGGGTTCAGGACAACGGCGAGGGTCCAGTGTGAGGGGGCGTGGCAGAGGAAGAGGGTGTGGCACCTTCCCACATAAAGTGATTTCAGACAGTTTGTAGTGATAGAGTGTATGATGAAAGTAGTATTAGTGCGTGCAATCATATGTGAGTGTGTGTATGAGTGTGTGTGTGTGTGTGTATGTATGTATGTACATGTGTGTGTGTGTGTGTGTGTGTGTGTGTGTGTGTGTGTTAAGAGGTAAGTTTATGATATGATTTTTAGAGTGCTACAGTTTTTAAAGAAATACAGTAATTTCACCATGTCCAATGTAACTAGTTTTCAGTTCTTCAATAGTGTCTCTGCACTAGAGGTGTATCTGATGAAGTTGGAAGCAGTCCTTTGGAGTCTTCATCACAGCACATTTTCCGGTGTTCACGTCATATTTTTTCCTGTTTGGAAACTTCATTTACGCTTACAGTTGAGAAGTTAAAGAGTGTATATAATACAATCTTATGTTGTATCTTATTTGTAAGCGGCGTCATATCAATAATTGAATTTAATTAAGATGAGCATGTGTTTGCTCAAAATGCTAAAAAAAAAAAAAAAAAAAAAAAAAAAAATCTCTGATAAAAGTTAAGTTATAATTCAAACGAATATTCCAACTGGGCTTTGTAATAAATGTTTACAAATTGAACACATGAAAAAAATAGTTATTCAACATGTAAGGCAAGTTCAGTGAAGTCGATCCATCAGATAAAATTTCAGCACCTTCCCTTTGCACTACTATTTTTGTTCTTGCACAGTCCAGTAACAGATGACTTACACTGAGAGGTTCCCCACACATACATGAGACATTTTTGCAATATTTAGTTCGAGGTGAATTTAATCGCATGCGATGAATTAAGCTTTCTACGTCTCTGGAAATTGGAGTTTGGATTTTTCTAAATTGTGTTTTCGGGTTAATATCAGGACTTGGTTTAACACACTTTTTATAATATAGACAATCTGTGCTTTTCAATAAATATTTAAATCTGTCGTTTGATGCTTTATTTATCAGTGCATAACATTCTGACAAATCCAAATCTATATTGCATGAAGCGTGCCTTCAATATTGCGAGCTGCTCTTCGAGCAGCTTGGTCAACTCTCTCATTGGATGAAATGCCGCAGTGAGAGGGCACCCAGCAAAAAGTAATATTGACTCTCTTCATTGATAGAAGGTGCGTTACGTAATTTATTTCCATTATTATCTCATTACGAATCTTTGAATTTGGAGCTTGTAAAGCAGAAAGCGCTGATCTAGAATCACTACAAAGCAGAAGTTGACAATTTTTAGTGGAAGAATTTTGATATATACTTTAAAGACATTAGAATGGCTACTAGCTCTGCGGTAAAAATCGACAAGTTTTTCCCAAGATGATACAATTTCTCCACTTTTAAGGTTGGTATGATAAAAGCTGCGCCAGTGTTACGATCATCTAGTACTGAACCATCCGTAAAAACTTTCAAGTGATCTTTATACACCTTTTCCAAAAGGCAATTTACATCGTTTTTAAGAAGGTTTGGAGAATCGTTTTTTCTTAATGCAGTGTAATTTAGATTTGATTTGTTCCCATTTTGGGAATGGTGCATACAGGGGGACTTGAGGCGATTTTAGTTTGATTTATATTTGATTCTTTCAATAGAGTAGTAGTATATGTCTGAATGGATAAAGTTGATTTTATGCTTCTACCTCTTTTTGCAAAATCTGTTTCTGAGTTTAAGGATACTTCTTTAGCACAAAAAGTGTTTTGTGAAGAGTTCTTTAAAACAAATTTAGATGCAGACGCTTTTCGAAACTCATTGAGGGGCAAAACTCCGATTTCATGGTATGTTCCCATGTTACATGTGTGTATAGGAACTCCCAAGTGCCAGTTTATACGATTTGCAGTCTATACTTTGTAATTTATTGAGTAAGTGTTGTGGGGCGCTAAAGAATACCTCTTGGGCATAAATTAATCTAGACCGCACAAGCGCAGAAGACAGTGATGTTAAGGTATCTTTGTCTTGTCCCCACTTTTGTTTGCTTATGATTTTTAAAAAGTTAAAACTTTTCCTCGCTTTATTCAAAATGTATGTGTGTGTGTGTGTGTGTGTGTGCTTGTGTGTGTGTGTGTGTGTGTGTGTGTGTAGCTTTGAATATGGTGCTTGTGCACAGTATGTGTGTGTGTGTGTGTGTGTGAGAGAGAGAGAGAGAGAGAGAGAGAGAGAGAGAGCAGTGCTTGTGCATGGTGTGGGTATACATGTGTGTGTGTGTGTGTGTGTGTGTGTGTGTGTGTGTGTGTGTGTGTGTGTGTAGTGTGTTTGTGCATGGTGTGGGTGTGTGGGTGGTGCTTTTGCATGTGGTGCTCTGTGTGTGTGTGTGTGTGTGTGTGTGTGTGTGTGTGTGTTTGTGTGTGTGTGTAAATGTGTGTGTGTGTGTGTGTGTGTGTGTGTGTGTGTGTGTGTGTGTGTGTTGCTTTTGAATATGGTGCTTGTGCACAGTGTGTGTGTGTGTGTGTGTGTGTGTGTATGAGTGTGTGTGTGTGTGTGTGTGTGTGTGTGTGTGTGTGTGTGTGTATGTGTGTGTGTGTGTGTGTGTGTGTGTGTGTGTGTGTGTGTGTGTGTGTGTGTGTGTGTGTGTGTACCCAAATGTATGTCAGTGGAACTATAAGTGGCATTTATTGACAGTAGTGTGGGATCCTGATCCTTCTGTCCATAGGTTCTGTGGTGTGGTGTATTCTCTGCGACACCGGTTTATTTTTCAGTTGTTAGTGTGCTTTCATCATCTGTGGTGTGGCCTTTTGTAGCTCAGTCCTATCTTTTAGCAGTCTCTTTTTTTCCTTTTTCTTTTTTTTTTTTTTTTTTTTTTTTGGTGTGGTTGGTTTTGCAATGTTTTACTTATTACCTTCTGTGGTGATGACTTTTTTCAATGGCACTTAGTTCATGAGTGAACCCAACCACATGTGTGAAAGAAAACTGACAATAATTGGAAGTTACACTTAGTGTTGTTATTGTTAGTTCATCTCTGCTAAACAAGACAAATTCCCAAAGAGCTTGCAAGATGTGCAGACTGATGCTGTGGATAATGTGCAGTTCCCATCTTCTTTCCCACGTTACCTGGGCTGGAGTGCCCCCTATGATATGGGTTGCTAAACAATTTATGTATTGTCAAGCTTTATTGTGAATATAGATGTTGGTCCTGAAGTTCAAAGGATACTAACACCAGTTTTTGGTATTTCATTGTGATTTTAGTGCTATAGTTTTGTTTATGTTCTGAAAGTGTCTGTTTTTTTTTCAAACAAAACATTCATCATTATGTATTTTTTTGGTCTACTCATTACAAACAAAATCAAACTATTGTGATGTCTGGCTGTAGCCAAGGATATAACAAGAAAATTTCCCAAGTATCTAAGATAAATGTCAAGAATTGAAAGAGCAGTGGGCATATCAGTGAGCCTACCTAAGAAAACAAAATTGTGTCCCTTGATACCTGGATTGTACTGTACCCCAGAAATGCATACATTTATCATATAAATCAACAATTGTGGGTTGTAAATTCACTACCAAATATTTACACAGGTGTTCAGTAAACACTAAAACCACTTTTTTACTGGGTTTGTATGTTTTTTTTTTTTTGCTGCTGTGGGGTTTTGTATGCTTGCAAAATATGATTTTTTTTTTAAAAGTTGAATATATAAGATTATTTATTATACTCATAATGAACAAAATCAAATATTATTTGCAGATGTTATAGCCCTGGGTAATAAGAAAAAAACATGCCAAAAATCTAAGAGATATCTGTACAAATAAATGAACACTGATCAAATTAGTGAACCTACCGTAAAAAGTCAATTTTGCTCCGGCACACAGAAGTACAAAACTGATACAAAATAGTGGCAGTCAAGGGGTTAAACTACACCTTCTAACAAACACAAAAGAGACTTCGTTGAAAACTTTCTTCCACAATATGTTAGATTTGGTGATGAAAACTGGTCTGTTTCAGAACCACCAAAGTAATCATCTGAGCCTTGTCACCTCATCGTTGGCCTAAAAGCCCCTGAAGATTCAGGGATGCAGCCTTGTTCTCACGACTTGACCATTTTTGAGTTTTTGCATTTTGCATGATGGCTGTTCTTTTTTTTTTTGTAACATTCTGCACATTATTTTTAAAGTAATGATATTTTTGTGATGAATGCGTCTATTTTGGTTTTTTTTTAGGCAATATATTGCTTCATATAACAAAGTTGTTGTTTTTAAATACCATAATTCTTGGAAGAAAACCGTCGATCACCAGTGATCAAAATTCAAGGGACAGAACTGAAGAGTTAACCCACTGCTGACTGCCAACAAAACCAGCTTCAGAAGAAAAGATCATGACTCTGGCTGCACAGAAAAACCTGCTTTCTGCTTCACAGACTTCAAGAACTACAGTTAAACACCGAACACTTTCCATCATTTTCAAACAAATGTTTGAAATCTATGATATACCAATTATTAACTAAAACTGATTTTTAAATTAAACAAACTTTATTGTCATCAGAATTAAAATAATATTGCACTGAAATCACTTCACTAGAGAGGGGACAAATGGCTTGGTTGCCAGTTTTTTTTTAATCTGAATAATTTGAAAACAATCAAATATCATTTTTCAAATCAAATCAAACAAAAAAAAAAATTTGTCTACATTTGTCTTCTTTCTAATCAATAAGATTTAGTAAAAATGATTTGGTGAATCTAGTTCAGCACCACACCCCATGATTTTAAAGTCAATTAAGTCATTGTAGTTCACCGAAAAGAATTGTAGAAGTTTATCAAATTGCTACTGCTAAAAGTACCAGTTGAACACAATTATCCCATCATCTTCATTGATTTCAAATAAACCTTAAGCAGTCAACAATTTCACATTCCAATCAACGTGGCTTGTCACAACTCTGAACTTCGACTGCTGACAAAAACATTTTCAACATGATCATGTCATATTCGTCCAGGTCGATCTCCAAACTTTTTCACAAGAGTAAAGTCATTTCTGCATGTAAATCATGATGAAATTACTTCTAGAACTTCAAACATTACTTAATTTCCCAATAAATCCATTCTCTCTGCTAAATTCAGGCTGATACTGATGCTGTCATTACTTGACATGACTTCAGCATCCATCATAATCAATGATTGATCTGAGAATTTACAACAATCATCATATCAATTGCTTTTTCCACTTCAAACCTCAGACAACTTCACATGAAAATGTAGCTAAATTATCACCATTTCCAGTGGCATAGCTGAAATGTGTGATGTATACACATGTAATGCCTCTTGTCTGAATAACGGTACCAACAGGCTACTAGCTTGCATGTATCCCCATGTTTCAGCCTCCTGTAAAGCCACTGGCTTGCATGTATCCCCATGTTTCAGCCTCCTGTAAGCCACTGGCTTGCATGTATCCCCATGTTTTCAGCCTCCTATAAGCCACTGGCTTGCATGTATCTCCTTGTCTGAACCTCCTATAAGCCACTGGCTTGCATGTATCCCCATGTTTGAGCCTCCTATAAGCCACTGGCTTGCATGTATCCCCATGTTTGAGCCTCCTATAAGCCACTGGCTTGCATGTATCCCCATGTTTGAGTCTCCTATAAGCCACTGGCTTGCATGTATCCCCATGTTTGAGCCTCCTATAAGCCACTGGCTTGCATGTATCCCTATGTCTGAGCCTCCTATAAGCCACTAGCGTGCATGTATCTCCATGTTTGAGTCTCCTATAAGCCTGTGCAAGCCCTGTCACTTGCTGTCTTTACATGCACATGTGTCTCCAGTCAAATCTGGGTCAATGGATGTCATCACAACAAGTGTCAGCTAATGGAAAACGTTACATTTTTTTTCAATACCAAGGTGACATTTCTGAGGCAAATAGCTATATACCAACAGATGTGGGTCATTTTCCTGTCGAGCAGTCTGAATTTCTTAACGTTTTTTTTTTTTGCAAACTTCAGAATGACGTTTTGGCTTTAGTTAAAAGGTATTTTAAAGCATACTGAGCAAAATATCATGTGTGTTCTTGTCTGTTCAAATATAATAGGCTTTGTAGTAAGAGACATAAAATAACCAACAAGAACAAAATCATCTGCCGACAAAGCAAATGATTATAATTAGGTGACAATTGTTTCAAGAGAACTAATTAAAGGCAAGAAATACCTGAAAGTGTTGTGCTGGATGGGCGCACCCTTCCATCAAACCCACACGGGTCTCCCTCCCCAGGGTTCATTCAGATTTCCTGACCCCCCCAAAATCAAGGACTTTTTAAGGACCGTTTTTTTTTTTTTTTGACAATGAGATGGGTCTCTCTTGATGTATGTTCAAAATTGTCTCTCTGTGATTGCCAGAGTGCCAAGACTTTGTCTTCTGTGTCCTTGGTGGTAACTAACCCTGTCTCTTTCCAAATTATACGGACACAAATTAAATTACTGTCCAGGACCTTTTTCCATAAGTGGCAAAAGGCCTGGCTTTTGTCTCCAGCTGGGTGTACCTGCAACCATTCTTTGTACTCTTTGTTTTCCCAGCCAAACAACATTAACAAAACACTTCCCCGGCATGTTGGCTTCTCAACTGAAGATGGCAGATCATTCTACCAAGTGTGCAGGCTCCGTGAAAGCCCATATCTCTAGTTTTTACATGTAGCAGATCGTCAGTCAACTCTGACACTGACTTTTTATTTTCATACTTTTTTTTTTCAAAAATTCAATTCCAAACATAACAGACACAAGGTTTTGCACAGACTTTATTCAAAGTTATTTGCCGCGACAATATTTCAGCACTTTTGAAGTATCTATGAGCAAAAGCCTGATTTTCAAGTACTTTCAGGGCCTTGAAGAGGGGGTCCCAAAAATTAGGCACTTTTGGGGACTTCTAGCACTGTATGCCCCCTTTGTCTTCACCACCCCCTTCCTGCTCCCATCCCACCTCTCTGCCGACCAGGCCACCGACCTCTGACTTTGTTGTTCCAGGGCAGTGATGACGTTGACCGCCTGCTGCAGCACCATCAGCTTGGTGAGGGGCTGGGAGGTGTTGGTGTGCATCGTCACCATCTGGCCCAGCTCCTTGAACGCCTCGTTGATGTCACGCACACGCACCCTGAAACACACCACCCCATGTCTCACACTCTGGTCAGAACAGGTAAGGTAAGGTGATGCTGCTTACAGCCAAGCCGACCACAAAGGGCCACATCAGGGCTGTCACTGCACTGGTCAATTCACAAGTCGTGAAAAAAAAAAAAAAAAAAAAAAAAAAGCAAGCACATGGGTGGAGAATCGCCAACATGGGGATAATAGCGAGGATGGCAGCTAAATCTATCATTGTCTTTAATCGCTTTTGCTGATAACACTTGATGAAAGATGAAAAATATATTTTGAAACATTTGGCTCTATTACAAAACATATCAAAAAAAAAATAAATAAATAAATAAAAATATAAAAAAATAAATAAATAAATTTACAAAAAGAAAAGAAAGTAAAAATCGCCTGCAAAAATCTGAACCCAACTAGTATGTGGTATTCAACAACACTTAACTCGTCCAAAATAAGCAACATGGAAACAACACAGAGCTGTCCTCTAAAGGGTTTGGTTGGCTTTGTGATGACTCAAGATTCCTGATCTATAGTGTAGGGTTGTTTGTCACTGGCAAAAGGTTGGATGAGATCTGTTCATAGTTAGCATCCGTTCAGACTCCAGACTGCTTCTAGCCTTTCACACAACACCAAACGTCGTGCGCACGAGCACATGCAGCAAAGAGCATTTCCAGCATGTTAATTCCTGTTCTCCTTCCCCAGCAGAAAACCCCATCCTGCGCTGAAGGCATGGACGAGAAGAGAACAAATCACATGCACAGTGATGTCATATTTATACTTTATCCACAAAGTCGACTGTGGCTACTTTCATGGTGGAATTAAAAACTGCTACAGATTCACAAGATCTAAAACGGTGAACCTGTTGCGTTCTGGTCCTGGGGTAAAAAGACACAAGGAAAGTCACCCTCTGCAGGGTTCAAGGGTTAGGGAAAAACGGCAGCAGGGCAGTAGACTGGCAGTCAAAAGGTCAGCCCTCACCTCTCTCTGGCGTTGTTGGCCTGTCGTCTCAATCGTTCTCTCTCAGCCTTGGCCTCTGGGTGTCTCGTCCTCCTCTCCCTCCACTCTGCAACACACCACAGACCGCGTTTAGTGTTGCACCCGACTGCTGCATGTGGACCACAAAGGTTACTGTTCTCTTTGCTCCAATTCATTTTTGCCTTCGTTGCACAAGCACTGTTTAGTCTGAATTTGATCACGTTTCGTCTTAAAAAGGTCTGTAAATATATTCTAGACAATTCCTTTTCAACGTAATTATTTATACGAGTCAGGTGAATGACATATGTACAGAATATGTAACACTTTCAACGTCATTTCCTCACTGTCATATATACCTACTTCTGTAACACTGTGCTATATCATTGTTATCGAATATTCAGTTGCAAATAAAAGACAAGATTTGGTCACTTTTTTTCCCCCCATCCCCCAAAACAGCTCAAAGCTCAAAGTCCTGTTTCCACTTTCAAGCAAGCCAGCAGCAGGCCAAACTGATGGTGGTTTAACATGAAAAGTCTTGATTATTACTGCACATCTGCCGACGGAAACCTTATTTTTAAGCAAGATACATTATTCATATCCAACTTCATAGATAATTAGCAAGAAGTCAACAATAACCCTGATAATTTCAAGTTATGTTCTGTAGCAGTTTTGCGTTATTTTCCTGAACAGACCCTAGACTTGCCACCTCTGACTTCACGGGTTTGTCCATCCGAGCCCATTCCCTCTTTCCTCTCACTTTCGTATACACTGGTTCAGCGGTCTGCGTCATCTTCCAGACAGACATGTATACAAACCAACCCACAGCCAAGGCTAAAAACAAATCCTCTGCGGTGAGTTATTATTACAGAGGTGATTTGCAACCTAAAATCTCTCTCTCTCTCTTTCTCTCTCTCTCACCCACACCCAACTGAATTTGGAAACAGCTGATGTTTGATGTGCACCATCTAATCTCTATAGATGAGAGATGATAAAAAGATCTGCCTTATGAGACAATTTCATCTTCCCTCCTACAGAGTCCATCATTGATGGTTCATGGTTGGATCATCACTCTAACAACATAAAACACACCTACCCAAACCACTGCAGTGATGCCAACAACAGCCACCATAGCGACTACAAGGAAGGTGAGAGAAAGAGGGGAGGTGTGTACATTTCTCCATGCGGAAGATAAGCAAGAACATATCGCAGCATGCATGCAAGATGCAGGCAGCACTCAATGCCACGCGAGGTCTAGAACATTCCCCCATACTGCAGTTACCTTCAATGGAAAAAAGCTACCGAATCAAGCTGGTTTTTTTTCTTTGTCTTTTTATTCCCATCTTTTTTTAGTATTTGTTGTCTTTTTCTCTTTAGAGAATCTTTTATGTTCCTAAATACTGTCTGCACCAACACATCAATATCTGCATGATCATTTTACTCCAGTAATGTGCTTGTGCAGTATAAAACAGAATTCCCTGTGTACTTGACATTACTTCTCAGCTGACTGAAATGCACCTTTTCTTATTCTTGTGTAACTACCCAAGTAAAAAAAAAAAAAACAATAAATTACCAAATGCAGCTTTTTCTTATTCTTGTTAACTACTCAAGTTAACAAAACAAAAAAATTACTGAGTCAGTATCTTCTTGTCTTCACCACTGTGTCAAATTCAAAATTTTCACCAGACAAGGATAAGAATAAAGATGTGGTGACATCAGAACACTACTGCCACATTCTATATAAAACAAGTCGTCATCTAACCCTTGCATGTGAAGAGGTGTAATGTGGTGACATCATAACACTACTGCCACGTTCTATGTAAAACAGAGGTCGTCATCTAACCCTTGCATGTTAAGAGGTGTAACGTGGTGACATCATAACACTGCTGCCACATTCTATATAAAACAGGTCATCATCTAACCCTTGCATGTGAAGAGGTGTAACGTGGTGACATCATAACACTACTGCCACGTTCTATGTAAACAGAGGTCGTCATCTAACGCTTGCATGTGAAGAGGTGTAATGTGGTGACATCATAACACTACTGCCACGTTCTACATAAAACAGGTTGTCATCTAACCCTTGCAAGTCAAGTGGTGTAACGTGGTGACATCATAACACTACTGCCACGTTCTACATAAAACAGGTCGTCATCTAACACTTGCATGTTATGAGGTGTAACAGAGGAGTTGGACACAGACATAAGGACAGTTCAGTCCTGGCCGGCAGCGGTCCAGAGGTGACCGCTCTGCCACATGCCACATGAAGACTGGAACCGTGCAGTGAACATTTACCACATTCCCTTGTGGGTCTTTTACGCTGTTCAGGCAATGTCCTGATCTATACTGCTGCCAGTCCATGTATCCCTCTGACCTGACTGACGACGTCAGGCTATGCCAGGAAAGGAAGGGAAGAGTAAAGCCCCATCAGTGAGAAAAAATATGCTGTCTATCAAGGTCTATGGGAAAAGAACCCGCTTTGTTTTCATGACGTTCCACAGAGAGCATTCACTGCATTGCAGTACGTACAGGGGCGCTTAATAGTACATGCTGCTGCCCTTGTCTGCCAAATGCAACAGCATTATGTAACCATAAGAAACAAAAATACACACACTCTTCCATTCATGCAACGCTGAATAGCTGCTTCTATGTGTCGGTGTTTAAAACACACACTGAAGGTGCACAGGCAGTGGGTGACCCAGAAGCTTCCAAGGCCAACGTTTCAGGTGTAGAACTGCCTCACTAGCGAGACAAAGCTGGTCTCCAACGCTGACTTGTCCTCACTGCTTCAAAACAGCCATTCTCCAACATCTTATCTGTCTCGATACCATCAAAATGTTCCTCTTTCCTCATACCAAGGGAGAGTGACGCTGTGAACTTTCAAACTCAGTACTGAGGAAGCAAAAAGCTTCGAAAGTTCACTTGCCTTAGTAATAACGAAAAGCTATGCTCTAAAAACACCCCCTCCCTCCCCAACAATACTGATAGAGAAATGTGCTTGACATGCTTGCTTTTCTCAGTTCTGAGAAAGAGTATGCTCCAGATGCCCACCTTTCTCAGTACTGAGAAAAAGCAATGCCCAACCTTGACCTTTCTCTGTGTCCACCTTTACTCAGCACTGAGAAACAGCAATGCCCAACCTTAGACCTTTCTCTGTGTCCACCTTTACTCAGCACTGAGAAACAGCAATGCCCAACCTTAGACCTTTCTCTGTGTCCACCTTTACTCAGCACTGAGAAACAGCAATGCCCAACCTTAGACCTTTCTCTGTGTCCACCTTTACTCAGCACTGAGAAACAGCAATGCCCAACTTAGACCTTTCTCTGTGTCCACCTTTACTCAGCACTGAGAAACAGCAATGCCCAACCTTAGACCCTTTCTCTGGCAATGGACATGATCACTGCAACAAACTTTCCAACTCTCCTTGGCAAGGAGGAAGAGCTATGCTTGAAAATGGTCACTCCATAATCTCTGTGAAGGATTACATCTCACTCTCTCACACACACACACACACACACACACACACACACACACTCCCCTCCTCCCGCCTGCTCTCGCCCACCCTTCTCCTCATCACCACCATCCTCTGGATCCAGCTGCTATTTCCACATGTGTTCCTTTGTCACTGTAATAAAAACCATACCTTGGGCGTTTTTCGTTTCCTTTTATATTCTCTTCTCTATTTCTTTTCTTCCATTCTTCTATTTTTTCAACCTGAAATACAATCATAAAATCCACTGGGTCACTTAATGGACATGGAGGCAATATTCCGCATTAAAGCAATCAGTCTGACATCCCCCTGCAGTCTTTAGCCCTGTTTTCACATCTCCAATTACACTGTTTCTCACTTTTTCCCCGCCATTCTATCTGCTTTATAAAAGCCACCCCCCTCCGTCTCCTCTGATAAGTTTTCCTTATCCTACTTTTTTTTCCTCTCTTGTTTTTCCTTTTGTTATGCATCCAATCACAGGATCATCAACCTGTTCATCTCACTGTCCTTCCAATCTCCAGCTCATGTTCTCTCACCTCTCCAGTTGCACTTTTCTTACATTTTCATTTTTTTTTTTTGGATTTGCTTTATAAAAGCTTGCCCTCTTTCTCCACCAACAGTTTTCCTTATCCTGCTTTCTTTTCTTTCTTGCTTTGCCTACTTTACTTTCCCTTCTTTATTGCCTTCTGTTATCTGTCTTTATTGCCTTCTGTTATCTATCTTTATTTGCCTTCTGTTATCTATCTCATGAAAGGATTATCAGGGTTTTTTCCCTTACAGCTATCCCTTCTCTGTCTCTTGTTACTACCATGTCATTATGACAGTGTCCGTTTCTGTGAGTGTACGCATGCAAACAGGGGTATGTGAGAGTGTGCGTGTGTGTGTCTGTCTGTGTGTGTGAGTGTGTCTGTGTGTGTGTGTGTGTGTGTGTGTGTGTGTGTGTGTCTGTGTGTCTGTGAGTGAGTTACTTTGTGTGTGTGCGTGTGTGTGTGCGTGCATGCGATGAGAGACACAGAGAGGGAGAGAGACAACATAAGCACAGTTATCCATATGTGTGTTCATGCATACATACAGCAACTTGAAGAAGCTTCTGTAAATAATTATGGTAATTCTGTCTTCTGTATCTCATTTTCCTGTTATATATGTGCAAGCAGATGCAGACTGTTGCATGCAGATCTATCACATGATAATAATAATGAATTATCAAAAGGAAGTAACTGAAAATATGATACCTTTCAAAAATATACAAGCAAAAAACTTGTAGAATCTTACAGACAAAACAAACAACACACACAAGCATAACACAAAAACAAAGAAGACTGCAAGAATGGCAAAGGCAACAACACACACACACACAAAAAGGTAACATTCACGATACTTTTCCCCAAGTCATCATACTTTTCAAATTCATCGTACTTTTTGCCATCATCGTCGTCATACTCGCTGGCAGTAGGGGCTCGTCTGTAGACAGGGACAGTCACATGGTAGACAGACAGAAACACAGCATGTCATCAGCATCAAACACAGCGCAGCACCAAGCCCTCACACTATCACATGACTGACAGCTAGGTGGGGGTGGGGAGAGAGGGGTACTGTGGAAAGCAGGCGTGGAGTGTCAAAGAGGGAAGGAGTAAGTGCAGAGAGTGGGGACAGGGGTAGTTACAGTAGTAGTATAATCGTAAGCTTTCAGAATATAGCTGAAACATTTTCTGAACTCCAGGTAAATGTGGGAAGGAAGGGAAGATGAAGAAGGCAGAGAGGCAGAGGAGATATAATGGGGAGAGGGGAGATCTGTTAATCTGGTATCACTACGAAGAAGACAAAAGAAATCCATAAAGGGCATGTAGTTTGCAGGTATCAACACTGTGTGTGTGTGTGTGTGTGTGTGTGTGTGTGTGTGTGTGTGTGTGTGTGTGTGTGTGCGTGTGCATGTGTGCATGTGTGTGTGTGTGTGCGCGCGCGTGTGCGTGTGTATGTGTGTGTGTGTGTGTGTGTGTGTGTGTGTATGTGCGTGTGCGTGTGTGCGTGCCTGCGTGTATGTGTGTGTGTGCGAGTGTGTGTGTGTGTGTAGGAGTGTGTGTGGGTGCCTGTAGGTGCCTGTGCGCATGCACCTGTGTCAGCGCACTCATGTACTGTGTTTTTTTCTTCCACTGCTTCTTCTTGAAACAACCTGAAGTGTTCCGAAGTGCCTTCCTCTTTATCAATGACATTTCGTTTCCCCCCCCCCCCTCCCCTCCTTTCTTTCACCTTCTGCTCAACAGAATCAAACCAGAACATTGTGATTTCTTCCATTTATCCCATGCCTTTTACGTTCTACCTGTGTCCTGTGTTTCCAAGTTCTCTGTTCTGTCCTTGTCAGATTCCTTCAACTTCAGGCTTTTCCGGACCAACAGACTCCCAAGTCTTCCAAGTTTTCATAGCCCCAAATTCAGGCTTTTCCATTCCCTGAGAGTCTTGGTTTTTTTTCCGTTCTTTCAGAACCCCCACGCCTTCTAGTTCTTTCATTTCTACAGTTTCCCCATGGCTTCTGTCTCTTGTCTTTCCACAGACTTCAAGGTCTTCTGGTTCTTCCATTCCTACAGATTCCAGCGTTTTCTGGACTTTCCATTCCTTTAAATTCCTATGTCTTCTGGATCTTCTATTACAAAACTATTCCTCTGTACTTTTTCTCTTCCATTTATCTCCCATCCCATACAATGTTTTTTTTTCTTCTTGAATTCATTATGTATTTCCTGATTTTTTTTTCAATCCACAGATTTTTTTTTCCCCCACGTTTTTGTACTGTCTATGTTCTTCCATTCCCAAGTCATGGAGTACTACCTGCAGAAGTGCTTGCCTGTTCCATTTCTTTTTTCCATCAGATTTACATTACCGACATTTTCCGTTCCTTCAAAACTATCTCTAACATATCTGTCTCCCCGTCTATGCACGTATCACCCACATTCATAAAGCTGCCTCTTGAAGCATGAAGGAGGAGGGAACTAAAAAGAGTGAGGGATAAGCATGAAGGTCCCAGGAGGGGGGGGGGGGGGTGGACCAATGTGTGGTACAAAAATAAGAGAAGACTTTGAAAGAATGTATAAATAACACACAGCAAGAACAACCATACCTAAATAACATACTCATAAAAAATGCTATTGCTGTGCATGATATGGCTTTCATTACATATGTTACAAAATACATATATTTTCAAGTCGACAGCCAAAACGATCTGCATCATAAAAACAAAATCCAACAATATCACGGAGACGGATACAAGAATCCACTAATACACTGTCACCACTTAATACCGCACTGTTAAATACACAGTAAATACAAATTACTTCACAGTTAACTAATCAACACATATTGTCATACAATCAAATACAGTCATCGCATCATCACACTCAAATACAGAGAACACACACCATCACGTAGTAATGCACACAGTCAACAAATAGTAACAGATGTTAAACTACACAGTCAGCACGTAGTGCCACACAGTCAAAATAAATTACACAGTTAACACATACTACCACACAATAAAACATAGTCAACATCTCACCACACAGTATATATACAGCTAACACATTACCCCCAAAAAAAATACAGTAAAAACACATACGAGTGCACCCACATAGTAAAATACAGAACACATTTTACCATGCAGTGAAACACAGTTGACACATGTCACCACATAATAAAAACACACAATTCATGTGTGTCAATACATCCACAGTGAAATCAACACATCACAGCACAATATAAAACACAGTTCACATGTACCGACACACCCACAGTGAAATAACACCTATCACAGCACAATATAAAACACACAGTTCACGTGTACTGACACACCCACAGTGATATACAGTCAAGTCTAGCCAACCAGTCCATGCCACCTTGAATCAAGCCCCTGAAGCCAGCTTCACGGTCACCGACAGTGGCACCTCTCATGCTCCATGCCATGTCTAACATGGCAGCAACCCCATCAAAAACAGTCGATGAAAAGTCCATGTCTAACTCTGGCAGCAACCCCAATTCTCAAAAACAGCTCTGATGAAAAGTCCATGTCTAACTTTGGCAGCAACCCCAATTCTCAAAAACAGCTCTGATGAAAAGTCCATGTCTTACTTTGGCAACTTCAATTATCAAAAATAGCTCCAATAAAACGCCCATGTCTAACTTTGGCGATTTCAATTATCAAAAACAGCTCCAATGAAAAGCCTTCGTTTACCTCTGGCAACTTCTTAATTATCAAAAACAGCTCCAATGAAAAGCCCATGTCTAACTCTGGCAACTTCAATGATCAGAAACAGTTCCACTGAAAAAGCCCATGTCTATAACTCTGGCAACTTCAGTCATCACATACAGCTCCACTGTAAAGCCAATGTCTAACCTTGGCAACTTCAATCATCAAACACAGCTCCAATAAGAAGCCCACATCTTACTTTGGCAAGTTCAAATATCAAAAACAGTTCCAATAAAAAGCCCATGTCTAAAGCTGTCAACTCAAATTATCAAAAACAGCTCCACTGAAAAAGCCCACGTCAAACTACAATTCTCCACACACCGATCCTTTCAAAACTATGAACGTTGACTTTGAAACCATTTATAACTACAACAACAAACAAACAAATTTTTTTAACATACAAAACTAAAATAGAATCTCATTTTATAACAAACCAAAAGAAGACTAAAACACAAAAACTAAAATAGAATCTCATTTATAACAAAACAAAAGAAGATTAAAAATAAAAACTAAAGTAGAATCTCATGTCTCTTTTACAATTTAGATGTAAATGCTATCCTCTATTCTCTTCGCCTCTCAGAATTTCCTTTCATACTTTTTTAAGTGTCCATAAAACTTTCCCCCCCCAAACCTTTTTTCTTCCTTTTTTTTCTCTTCTAGCTATGGTAAAGGGTTTTGTTGCCAATAAAAAGATCTAACAGCTAATTTAGAAGTATTACCAAATAAAACCTAAAACAAAAAAAACAAACAAACAAACAAAAAGACAAAAAAAAAAAAATGTTTCCATCACTAACAATATACTTTTTCCACAAACACGGAAATATTTTCCCTCAAGACAGTTCAGATTTTTTGGCTCTAAAAACACACACACACAAACACAAATCGGAGTATTCTAAATCACTACTCTTATTCTCTGTCTCCTCACAAAACAGGTGACATTACAAAAAACATACACATGTTGCGCAAAGTACCACCACCACGTGATGTGTATCTAGCACCTGCTGATTCCACAAATGCACAGGCGGAGAACAGAGCTAAAGGAAAGAAAACCACACTGGCACAGACAGACTCAAACAGAAAGACAGTTTGCAAGGAAGAGAAGACAGAAAAAAGACCAGAAAAGAGAGAGAGCCCGAAAGGGAAGATAGTAATGAAGGAGAGGGAAGATTGGGCAGCATAAGAGAGCATTGATGGGAATGAGGATCGATAAAAGACAAAGGCAGGATACCCACAAATTTCATTAAATTCAAATAAATCTATGGTACGTTATAAAACATTAACAGTCCTATCAAACACAAACAATACAGACTACCTTTGTCTCTTATCATTTTCACCTCCAACAAACAACAGTATACAAAATCAACTATACAACAAAATAAAATGTTTATATTTTTCATGAAATTTTTTATGTCACAAAAAACAGTAAAGCCCACAGTTGTGCTCTCCCATAATCCCAATCCTCTCCGGACCCGATGATTTTCTGACAACAAACGTCACACAAAACACAAGTAACAAAATAAAAATGAAACACAGCAAATGTCATACAAAACATATGTAAACAAAATGAAACAAATGAAATACCGATTAACAGAAAAAAATTGAAAAAAAAAATTGAAAAACACACACACACACACACACACACACACACACACACACACACACACACACACACAGAGCCATACCGTGCCCTCTTGGAAGCAGGGGGACCTCCGGAGGCGGAGGAAGCAGCGGAAGATCCTGCCCCCTTGGAAGCTTTGTTCAGACCCTCGGATGTGGAGGACGACTCATCCACCCTTCACTCTTATCCTTCTCCACTTTCACCCCTGGCCCCGGATCAGCAGATGACTCGCCATGGGCTCCTGAACAGGAAGACAAAGGCGATGTGGGGGTGTCACGTTTGTCCAGTTCACTGTTCCACATGGACATTTCTATGCTGCTGCACAATGTGTGTTTTGTTCACGTTTGTGCAGACCTCTGTTATACATGGACATATCTTCTATGTTGCTACAAACCTGCGCATTGTTTGTGCAGATCATTGCTACACACAGATACGTCTCCTCTGTTGCTGTCAATCCTGTACTTGTTAATGATGATGTAAATCACCGTTTGGCGTGGACATATCTCTTCTCTGTTGCAGTCAATCCTGTACTTTGTTAATGATGATGTAAATCACCGTTAGGCGTGGACACATCTTCAATGTTGCAGTCAATACTGTGCCACTTGAGTCTGTCATGGTTTTACATGGACATAGTTTCTGCTGCTTCAATGTGAATCCTGTGCATTTTTAGAATTTGCATAGGTCGATATTGCAATTATCTCCTTTACACTAGCAAGGTATGGGGAATGCATCTAATGTTACTACCCCCCCACACTGCATTAAAGCAGCAGATCTTTCTCTTTTCTTTTTTTTTCTTTTTGTATCATGCTATCTGACTTTCAGCGGAGGAAAAATTTTCTACTTCAAAAGCAGTTTGAAATGGACAATAAAGCGTTGAAACAAATGTTGAATCATGAATCGGGTGCACTGTAAGCATTTTTCTTTTTACGTCACCCTAATAGATGAGAATTTCCTCTTCCAGCACAAAAGCTAATACCACTGTCTTTTGATGTCATGGGAAGAAAGGGTGCCTCCCCCAGACACAAAAAGTCATTAATAAAAAGTATATGCCCTACTACACGGGGCGCTGTGGACTACCATTGGTCCCAACCAGCTAAAATGTTACTCTCAGTCAGTCACATGTTCTTCCTGGCATGTTTCTGTGCACCCATGGCCATGGTTCTCCCGTCACCTGCATACTGCACTCCAATGTGTGCTGTTCAAGAGGGACCGAGTTGACAGGGGAGATAAATCATAAAAACCTGGAGCGGAGCACACACGAAGTCTCAGACTCATAAACTATGACCAAGAATCTCACGGACACCCGTCCTCAATAGCTGTTTAAATTTCTCCAAAGGTCTATTTCTTGCAGTGGATTTTCTGCGTAACTTTTGCCCAACCAGCTGTGTAACAGATACATGACTAACCGTTTACGTACAACAGCCCACAGGCATCATCATGAGTCTCTGCCCATGCCAACCCTGAAGGTGGTCTGTTCTTATTTGACACTGTTCTTCACTCTCTTGTGCTGCCTTAAGTAAAGCACTTCTGACACACATAATCACCGCCTACCTCCGTCAAAGGGCGGCTGGCTTCAGCGGGGACGGAGGATATACTGGTCTGACTGATGCCGCGTTCTCCCAGAGACGAGGGATGGCTGCCTCCCTGTAACACAGCCCACAAAGTATTCAGGTACAGTCTGACAACAGACTCTTCTCGCTAAAACACAGAGCACTGTAACATAGCCCACAAAGCATTCAGGTACAGTCTGACAACAGACTCTTCTCCCTAAAACACAGAGCACAGTAACACAGCCCACAAAGCATTCAGGTACAGTCTGACAACAGACTCTTCTCCCTAAAACACAGAGCACTGTAACACAGCCCACAAAGCATTCAGGTACAGACTGACAACAGACTCTTCTCCCTAAAACATAGCGCACTGTGTAACAGCCCAAAAACATTCAGGTACAGACTGACAACAGACTCTTCTCCCTAAAACACAGAACACTGTATCACAACCCACAACGCATTCAGGTACAGAGAGACAACAGACTCTTCTCCCTAAAAACACACAGAGCACTGTAACACAGCCCACACAGCATTCAGGTACAGAGAGACAACAGACTCTTCTCCCTAAAACACCAAGTTCCTCTGTTTCCTGTACCAGCACAGACATGGATAGTGAAGATTGACAGATAAATCAGATTTGATTAGACGGATAGATGGACAGACTGTCAGAAGGTAGATAATAGCACAAATTGACAGATATCAGATTTGATTAGACGGATAGATGGACAGACTGTCAGAAGGTAGATAATAGCACAAATCATACACTAACTGTGTAACACCAAAAAAAAAAAAAAAAAAAAATTAATAAAAAAGGTATATTTTAAAAAAGAAAGCATTTTGGAAAAAAAAAAAGGCATGTTCATTACAACCCAAGGAATTTGTTTTTCCTCAAAAAGTTACAGGACATCATGCTTTCTTCCACTGGCAACAATGTTCACAAAGCTTGATGTTGTTGCAGGGCAAACATTGGGAGTGACCTACACAATAGCTCTTTTTTTTTTTTTTTCTTTTTTTTTTTTTTTTTTTTACTTTTACAGAAGTGAACTCTCTCCAGCTGATCCAGCACACAATAATGGCCAAGGGAGGGAAGTAAGGAAACAGCTGTGGGGCTGAAGGCACGGGAAATACAACTACACACCCAAGGATTTCTTAGTATCAAAAGCAGATTTACTTACACATACAAATAATTGGGAAATACAACTACACACCCAAGGATTTCTTAGTATCAAAAGCAGATTTACTTACACATACAAATAACTGGGAAATACAACTACACACCCAAGGATTTCTAGTATCAAAAGCAGATTTACTTACACATACAAATAATTGGGAAATACAACTACACACCCGAGGATTTCTTAGTATCAAAGCAGATTTACTTACACATACAAATAATTTTTTTGACACAAAATTTAGAAAGAAAAAAAAAAAGAAACAAAAAATTAATGAAGTGACAAATTCTTTCTTTCATTCTCTTCTAATAATAATAATTATTATCATTATCATCATCATCATAATATTATTATCATTATTGTTATTATCATCACTATTATCATTTTTATTTCTCCTTGCAGATTTTGGCGTGTGTGTGTGTGTGTGTGTGTGTGTGTGTGTGTGTGTGTGCTGTGGTCACTTTGGCACTTTCTTTTTTTTTTAATTTTTACTACAGCTTTGCATTTTTCTGTGCAGTCGCTCCTTTTCTTTTCTTTTTAAGCTTGAAAAGTCTCTCATCGTTTTTTTTTTCCCCCTTTTTTTTTTTTTCTTTGGATTGAAAATTCATTCTGAACACACCTTTCCTTTTCCACAGAAATTTGTCTGCAACTGCAGGCTGGCCAGCCAGCCAATGGATTCATGAAAGAACAAAAAAAGAACAAATCAAAAACAAAAAACAAAAAAAAAAAAAAAGGGGGAAAAAAAAAAAAACGAAGAAGAAAGCTAACAAAGTTATTTAAAAAAAAAAAAAAAAAAAAAAGTTTCACTGAATGCAAAATATACAGCAATTAACGCAGGAAATCAAGCAAATTTATCCACATTTTCTACACAGTGCGTGAGGGTGGCGTACCCACCCACTCATGCACCAGGCACCACCCTCCGAGACTCCCAGGAAAAGAAAACAAGGGGTGGCACTCTCAGTGTTTAGTCAAGGGCAGAGCGACAGGTGCAGTCTTTGGGGCAGAGTGTGATCGTCGGCGGTAAATTGGCATCTTGCTAGCCTCAAATTGGCACCTGCTAGCCTCAAATTGGCACCTTGCTAGCCTGCAAGTTAGTTTGTCCAGACGGCTCAACGCACTCAGAGCTGGGGGTCAGCCGAGGACGTGTCAGCAGAGAACAGTTTCCCCGTCTTCCTGCTGCACAGTCACCACTTCTTTCTATGGGGAAAATATTTCTGCTAGTGACATCCCCCCCCAATCCAACTTTCTACCTTAAAACTTCCTGCTATTGTAACATCAGCCACCCACTTTCTACCATAAAAAAAGCTTCTTCCTCCTATTGTAACATCAGCCACCCACTTTCTACCATAAAAAAGCTTCTTCCTATTGTAACATCAGCCACCCACTTTCTACCATAAAATTCATTTCCTCCTAATGTCACCTTTTGCCCCATCTTTTCCACCATACAAACTTTCCTCCAATTGCCCTGCCACATGTACCATTTTCCCTGTCTTCCTGTTGTCAACAGTCTTCCTGTTGTCAACATTTTTAGCATCTTTCCTTTTTTTTTTTTTTCCTTTTTTTTTTTTTTTTTTTTTTCTCTCTTTTTGAAGAGGGGAGATAAGGGAGATACTTTCCAAACCCTTGGATGGGAACACCCTCTGAACACTTCCTGAATGGTTCCCCAATCTTTATGTAGGAATTGTTGACCCCATTTCTGATGGAACCGTTTTTCTTTCTCATTTCTTCTGTTTAAAAAAGAAATTAATAACAAAACCAAAAAAATGTTTCCTACCTTACATTTGAGAACATTTTCTTAATCTTCCACACACACACCTCCTCCACCCCCCCCAAAAAAAAAAAACACCCTCTTCAGACACACACACACACTCCTATGTTTTGCTAGGAATGTTTTACCATCTTTCTGTTGTTGTAAATTTTCCCACACACCTCTTTGGAATATTTATCCTTTTTTTTTTTCAGACATTCCCCCCTTTTTACTGGTAACATCAGCATGCCTTCTGAAGTGACTTTTCCCCTTCCCTGTTTGGTGTATTTTCCCCATCATTCTCTTAGAATGTTTACAGAATCTGTCTGATAGTAATCTCCATCTTTCGTTTTACTACCTGATAGTAATTTCCATCTTTCGTTTTACTAACTGATAGTAATCTCCATCTTTCGTTTTACCTTAGTAATCTCCATCTTTCGTTTTCTTGGACATTTTGATTCAGTTTCATTACCTTTACCCATCCCCCTCTTGGAATGATTCATAGCTTTTAATTTCTTCTGTTGTTTTTTGTTTGGAACATTCTGCTACCATTCTGTTTGATGCATTTTCCTGTCAACTTTTAAATAATAATAATAATAATGGGGACAATTTCTATAGCGCTCATCCTAACAATGCAGGCTACAGGGCGCTTTTTGGAATGTTTTCTGTCTTTCCAGTACCTTTCAGTTAATGTTATTTATCTGTCATGGAACTGGCAATATTTGCCTATTTTGGAATGTCTTTATCATCTGTGTGGTGAAAGGTTTTCAGCATTTCTCAGCACAGAAAATTTTTTTCTTTTGTCTATAAAATAAACAAATCCCTGTCTTTCCGATGTCAACACTCTCCATTCATTTTGTTGGGAAAACTTGTCAACCCCTTTCTGTTACCATGTTAAAAAAAAACAAATTCTCTGTAGAATTTTTCTTCTTAAGTTTTTAGCATTTTGAGGTCAGGGAAATTCTTCTTTTTTTGATTCTGGTCTTTCTGATACTAATATTTTCCAATCTTTCTGTTTGGAATATTGTAAACTCCTTCTGCTATCACATAAAAAAAAAAATCTGTCTGTAAGAAAATTTCTTCTCTTATAGGTTGCATTTTCCATCTCCCTGTTGGTGACAGCTTTATTTCTTGAACATTTTCCCATCTTCATTTTGGGAATATTTTCCTATCTTTACTTGTGGTATGTTTTCTTGTCCCTGATATGGGAAAATGTTCCTGTCTGTTTGTATGGAAACATTTTCCTTTCTTTAAGTAGGGAACATGTACCTGCCTTTATGTTCAAAACATTTTCCTGGGGTTTTTTTTTTTTTGTTTTTTTTCCTGGGAATATTTCCCATCTTTCTGTTGGGAACATTTCCTTGTCTTAATTCCTGAGATCATTCTGTGTTTATATTGGGAATGTTATTCTATCTTTATGATGAGAACATTTCCACGTCTTAACTTTTGAGAAGATCATTCTGTGTTTATATTGGGAATGTTATCCGTCTTTATGCTGAGAACATTTCCTGTCATTACAGTTTATGTCAGGAACATTTTCCAGTCTTCATTGGGGTATCTTTCTCACAATGCATGCAACACTGTTTCTCCACATGCAGTAGGCCATTTGCTCCAATAAACCATAATAACCCAGAACTTTATGAAAACAAAGTTATATCTCACATTTAATGCACTTGTCTGAAGTGCTTCAAACAGTGGTAACAATTACAACAATCAAAGAAATGCCAGTTTCCATGCTCAAGACACCCTGCGCATCCATTCCGTCACCACCCACCATGTAGCCACAAAAATCGTATCCATATGACCAAGGGTTCGGCACCCCCATGCCAAACGTGCTGGCCCCTGACCCCGGTGATATCCCCGACTGCATGGGCGACCCCGAAGACAAGTAAGGGGCCATACTGCTCTGGGCGGCCATGCTGCCCTCGCAGCCCTGCAGCATCCCCTGCTGGGGGCACTGTTTGCGGGTCAGGGGAGGTGGCAGGGGCAGCTGGGGGAGGACGGGTGTGGATGCTGGGCAGCAGGTTGAGCCTGCGACTGCTGCAACGAGGCCCCATAGTGCCAGTCCCAGGAGGAAGAGGGGGGTAACTCCACGACGGATACATCACTCCGGGATGGGAACACCGACTGTCGTTGAATCACAGCTCGGAGATTCACAGGAAATAATATTCACCGTGTGGAATTGCGGGTGGAACCATGAAAGACACTCCACACTAGTTTGCTCACAATCGCAAGAGCAGTTCACCAGAATTCCATGAAAACTGGAGGACCGTTGGTAAGTTACTGAGGCAAAAGTTTTTCAAAAAGCCATGCCGATATCCTCCAGCAACAGATACCCTGGGATGAATACATCATTTACTGGTCCACAAACACTGGGAATTCCTCACTGTCCAGGAGACCACACTCATCTTTGCACAAGATCTGTGACAACATAACCTTGTTGGTTTCACTCCAGCATGCTGATCGAAGGTTTGCTCACGATAATCCTTCTGCCACTGCAAAATCAGGAAGATCACAAGCTGTTTTTTGTTAGACAATGTATATTTCCGCTGATTTTGATTTTGCTTCCTAAGTACACCTGTCACTTTCATGTGAAAAACATCAGCAGCACATGCTGACATTAATGCATGTGACAAGTGTAGCTCAGGCCTTTTTCTTTTTTACATTCAAAAATTGAATTTGAAAATACGAGTAAGAACTTTCAAGTAAATTCATGGTTGATGCTTTTAGCAGTCTTCTATTTTATCAGCAGTTTTCTCCAAACAAATCAACTTGTGCCAGTCCTTGGCATTTGAAAGATCTGCTCTCAGTTTCTGTTAATTTAATCAAAAACTGAGAGGAAAAAAAAGTGACCTGTCACCTTTCAACTGAGATGTCAAGAGAACAATGTACTTATCAAACATAAGTTTACTATTCATATCTGAAACTGAAAATGAAAAGTAAAATGGAAACAGAAATTTGATATCTTCATTATTCATGGATTTCTTTCATATATTCATAAAGTGAAGATAGTTTACATGCCTGGACAAAAAAAAAAAAAGCTCCACAACACATATTCTTGATGGAATTCCACGTATTATTATTTCACTTTCCTCCACCATTATTCAATCAAACGGCATGCTAGTCGTAATGATCCAATCACAGAGGGAACATCCACAACATAACCCAATGGTAACGCATCTCCCTTCACCACCCAATCACAAATTAACCTGACGCACCCAGCTCACACCGAGAACTCCTGACACCTGAACTGACCAATCACCGAGGAGGCACCTTCGTGCTGGCCAATCACAAATCAAGCACCTTCCCTGCACCATGGCTCTCCATTCAGGTGGAAACAGACAGGCCCCTGCACAGCCATGGATCAAACACACAGGAGAATCAGGGGGGGGACCACGGGTGGCTGGCCACGTTCAGGGAGATAATGGCTGAGAGCAAGGGGGAGATCCAGTGGCTACAGCAGCAGGTAAGGCAGCGGGTGGAGGAAGAGACTCACAACGTCAGCAGCCCGAAGCAGTGAGCAGCGCCTCCTTTCTCAACCCATCTTTCTCTTGCACTGTCTCCTCTCGCCTCGTCCTCACAACGGCAGGATTCTCCCCCTAACATCCACCCACTCCCATCTTGCCCCCCCCCCCCCCCCCCCCCCCTACACACAACACAGCCTCACACCCACATCTTCTCTTTGCCTGCTCTCTCTCTCTCTCTCTCTCTCTCTCTCTCTCCTGGTTCTCTCTCCCCTCCCACCAGAGGGAGGTGCCACAAGAAGGGAGGAGGGAGAGGAGAGAGAAGGTGGGCTGAGGACTGGCTGCACTTCAAAGCTGGAAAAGCCGTTAAAACTTCAAACTGTGCCAAACAGCCAAGGAGGGGGGGGGGGGAGAGTGGGGAGGGTGTAAATCACTGTATACAGGTCCTGCAGCACAGGATCACATGTAAACCCCCCACCTCCCCCTCATGTCTAGCTCTCTCCTGGCAAGTGCCAAACATCAGGAAAGAAGGAAAAAGTTTGTGTTGGAGGAAAGGAAAGGAGAAGAAAGGAAGGAAGAAGGAAGGAAGGAAGGAAGGAAGAAGGAAGAAGGAAGGAAGGAAGGAAGCCGGGAGAGAAGCAATCAGCGGAGAGAAGAAAAGTCACAGACACAAGGAATGAACACAGGCAGAAAAGGGCAGTTGGTGAAACAGTCATGCCAGGATTGACAGCCTGCCAATTTCCTTTACCTGCACTCTGACAAACACTCTCTCACTCACTCTCTCTCACTCTGTCTGTGTGTGTGTGTGTGTATCTGTTTCAATGTCTGTCTGTCTGTCTGTCTCTGTGGTTCTCCTGGCGGAGCTCCCTCGATGGCAGGCAGAATTAAAAAGGATAACAGGATATGATTTCTGAGCTCTGATTGCATTTTCATCATCTGACAACACAGATCAAAATCTCCATAAGCAAGTCAAACCGTGGAGGGGGGGAGTGTGTGTGTGTGTGTGTGTGTGTGTGTGTGTGTGTGTGTGAAGGGGTAATGGAGAATTCAAGCGCACTGAAGAATAAAGAGAAGACTGGACTGCAGTTTCATTAATTCCAGTATTCAGGGAGGGTTGGGGAGATGAGAAAGGGGAGGGGGAGGGGGGGGGGGTGCGTGTGCAGGGAGTGGGGGGAAGAGGGTAGCCTGTGAGAGACACTGGTATGAAAATATAGGGATGGAGACACACACACACACACACACACTCTCTCTCACACACACACACACACACACACACACACACTCTCTCTCTCACACACACACACACACACACACACACACACACACACACACACACACACGCACGCACGCATGCACACACACACACACACACACACACACACACACACACACACACACACACACACAGATGATGAGTGGAAATAGGGAGAAGCAATCTCCCAAAACAACCTTTGGGATCCTTTTTCATATGTATACAGATTCTGACTCCACCTCCTACAGCCAAGAGAGAGCGTGTGTGAGAGACTGAGAGACAGTGTGTGTGTGTGTGTGTGTGTGTGTGTGTGTGTGTGTGTGTGTGTGTGTGCGCGCGCGCGTCTGTCTGTGTCTATGTCTGTGTGTTTGTGTGCACACGCGAGTGCCTGTGTGTGTGTGTGTGTGTGTGTGTGTGTGTGTGTGTGTGTGTGTGTGTGTGTTATGTGCAAGTTTGTTTTCTGCCCCCCCCCCCCCCCCCCCTTTTTTTTTTTTTTTTGTTTTTTTCTCAGGTAGCAAACATCAAAACAGAAAGCAAAGCTGATTCAACAGATTAGCAGGCAGGATGTGGTGGCCAAACGTCTCTTTTTGCACTGTGCAGGGCTACCTGCATGATGAAAGAATCCTTCTCTTCAGTGCCGTCCACAGCCCTCTGGGCCCCTGTTCAAACATGATTCAGCCCCTTCCCCCTCTTCCAGTGTTTGCTTGCTGTTTCCAGACTTCTTTTTCTGAACACTGCAGATACATTTTCATATCGAAATTAAGTGGAGACTGAAGTAGCCGAGCCACAAGGTTGGTGACTAAGTGGCAGCATAGCAACTGGCTAGTGACCAAGTGACAGCATAGCAACAAGACTAGTGACTAAATGACAGCATAGCAACTAGCTAGTGACCAAGTGAGAGCATAGCAACAAGGCTAGTGACTAAGTGACAGCATAGCAACAAGGCTAGTGACCAAGTGTGAGCATAGCAACAAGGCTAGTGACTAAGTGACAGCATAGCAACTGGCTAGTGACCAAGTGAAATAATAGCAACTGGTAGTGACCAAGTGACAGCATAGCAACAAGACTAGTGACTAAATGACAGCATAGCAACTAGCTAGTGAGTGAGAGCATAGCAACAAGGCTAGTGACTAATGACAGCATAGCAACTGGTAGTGACAGTGAGAGCATAGCAACAAGGCTAGGACTAAGTGACAGCATAGCAACTGGTGTGTGAGCCGACCAAAGCAAAATCAACCAGAGACCTTTGCACCGACCAAACAAAATCAACTAGAGACTTTTGCAGACTCATTGTACATCTAGTAAACTACCATCTGCGGCACCAGCTGTAGTTCTCACTATACGAGCTTCATGAAACAGCGAAAGTGAACAATGAAGTTAAGGGCTGTTTCAGATAAAATTAATATGACAGAACGGATGATTCTGGAATTCCCAGAGATGACCAGTATAGAAGAGAGCAAATCTGAGATGCCAGGCAACTTACTCAGTTCTGAAACCCACTCGCCCACCCGCATCTGCACACTGCCTGGGTCAACTGAATTTGTTCAGCCCCTATAACTTTTCTGGGAGCACCTGATACAAAAACATAGAGCTATGGGATGGGGTTGGTTAGAAAAAGAGTAGGATAGGATGGGGAGGTCAGGACACTTATTTCCAGCTTTTGATCATAAACTATTGTTCGATCAGTTATCTAAAAGCCAGTCACTGCATTTGGTAAGCTTCAGTATTTCTGGCAGGCACTACATTGCTTAGCAAGATGCTATCCACTCACTTTTGTGATGTTAAAAAAAAATAGAATAAAAGATCAAAGTTTGTTCAAGGTTCTCTGGGGTGTCTGATAAGCAGTCCAATCTCAAACTGTGTATAAACCTGATTTGAAAACAGTTGTCAACTATTTAAATTAAAAAAAAAAAAAAAAAGCATTAAATGTAGATTTTAGAGAGTGCAGAAACTGAACACTGCCTACAGGTGTAACATGATTCATTTTCTGGCAAAGAGACCATCTTTTCTTTCTTCTAAAACCAGCACATCCCATTCTCCTTCTCTCTCTCATCTTTACTTTTCTGTCTTCCTTTTCATTCTCCTCTCTCTCTCCTCCTCCTCTCTCTCATTCTTTCTTTACCTTTCTCTCTTCCTTTTCTTTTCTCCTCTCTCTCTCCTCCTCTCTCTCTCATTCTTTCTTTACTTTCTCTCTTCCTTTTCTTTCTCCATGTCTCTCCTCTTGCTTGTCTCGCTCTAACTTTTTCTTTCTTAATTTCTCTCTTTCTCCTCCTCTCTTTCCTTGTCACTCTCTATTTCCATCTTTCTCTCCTCCATCTCTTCCTCAATCTTCTTTCCCTCTATTCCCCCCTCCACTCTCTCTCTCTCCCTCTCTCTTTTTTTTTTTCCTCTCTCTTGCCACTTTCTCTCTTTCACCCTATCCCTCCCACCTCCCTTGTTCAGGCTTTCTCTCTGTCTGTCTGTCTGTCGGTCTTTCTCTCTCTTCCTTCCCTGCCCCACCCCCCTCCCTCTCTCTCTCTCTCTCTCTCACAGCAGCAGAAAGGGCAGCACACCAGCAGGCCAGGAAGGACAGAGGGAAGAAGAAAGGAAGAGCACGTGTGAAAAGGATCAGGGGGCCTGGAATGGAAAACAAACGGCCCAGTTGCCCATTAAGTGGTTTCACCTGAACAACACGTGAGCGAGCCCTCAGTGAGCCCTCCTTGTGCAGTGCCAGGGATAGACCAAAGGTGAGAGACAGAGGAAAGAGTATGAGAGACTGGAGAGAGATCGGGGGGGGGGGGGGGGGAAGAGAAAGAGAAAGAGAGAGGGGGGGAGAGACAGACAGGCAGACGGACAGAGACAGAGAGCGTCAGAGAGAGAGAGAGAGAGAGAGAGAGAGAGAGAGGGAGAGAGTCACAGAGTGAGAGAGTCACAGAGAGAGAGAGAGAGAAAGAGGGGTGGAAAGAAGAGAACACCCAGGGTACATACTCTGCTGGAACATGTAAAACACACACATACACACACTGACTGACTGACTGAAACCATTTACTGTCAGATTAACATAGTGTTGTACACACACACACACACACACACACACACACACACACACACACACACACACACTGTCCAACCTCCCCTGGGATCCTTCACACACACACACACACACACACACACACACACACACACACACACACACACAGACTTGGCTCTCCAAGATGGCTGTATCCTGTGAACTGATCACCTTATACTGTTGTGCCATAGTTTGTCGACTGAAGATAACCTGGGTACTGTTGTGCCATAGTTTGTCGACTGAAGATGACCTGGGTACAGTTGTGCCATAGTTTGTCGACTGAAGATGACCTGGGTACTGTTATGCCATAGTTTGTCGACTGAAAATGACCTGGGTACTGTTGTGCCATAGTTTGTCGACTGAAGATGAATGGGAATCCTTTCCCCGATTCCTCTTTTCACTGAACAGCTCCTCCTCCTGGTGTGTGTGTGTGTGTGTGTGTGTGTGTGTGGGGGGGGGGGGGGGGGGGG